>JAPMOB010221750.1:0-21161 GCA_029875015.1 Lepomis gibbosus | reverse complement strand
CATCTCTCACCCTGTCTCCCCCTCCCCCCCTCTCTCTCTCGGTTCACCCTCAGGGTTTCTGGGTTCAGGTAGGAGGACGGAGCATCCTGTTTTCCCATCGCAGCGTTTCCTGGAGGAAGGAGAGTCGCTCATGTCGCTGGCTGTAGAGACGGCTCTGATTGGTTTAGGGCAGCAGAGGGTGATGCCAGACGGCCTTTACGCCCAGGAGAAAGTGTGTCGCAACGAAGAGCAGCTATTGGCCAAGCTCCAGGAAGTTGATTTGGACGACACGTTGGTGAAGATTTTCCGGAAGCAAGCTGTTTTCCTGCTAGAGGGTGAGCGAGACTCAGACATTACAGGTTTTACAAACAGGGGAAGGATTTGCTGTTTCTAGATTGCTTTTCTTTGTCTTATATGATTTTAAATTGAATATATTTGAGTTTCGCACTGATGGTCAGACAAAACAAATCTGAAGATTTCACCTGTACTTTAAGGGAGCGTTTTTCACTGTCTTGGCGAACCTTCTTAACTGAAGCAAAAACCTAAAATGAATCCTATCCTAACATGGACGCATTTAGTCCTTTTTTATATATTTATTTTTTTATATTTATATTTATTTATTAACCTTTATTTTAACAGGAAAACCTCGTGGAGACAGTCTTTTTTTTTACAAGGGAATCCTGTCACAAATAAAAACAACATTTATTCAACCATACGTTGACATAAAATCTAATGTAGTACAATACAAAAAAAACTTAAATAAGCAGAATACATCCATCCATCCATCGTCAACCGCTTATCCTGCGTACAGGGTCGCGGGGGGGCTGGAGCCTGTCCCAGCTGGCACAGGGCGAAAGGCGGGGGACAGGTCGCCAGTCCATCGCAGGGCTAAGCAGAATACAATGAGTTATAAATATATAAAGAGTATAAATACGAGTAAATGTGGATATCTTAACTTAAATTGATCACTTTTAAAGCAAATGCTCATGTCCGTACAAGACAGAGTTCAGCACGGCGGTGCTTTGTGCTAAATGCTAACTTCAAAATGCTAACATGCTGATGTTTAGCAGGTAAAATATTTACCATGCTTAATTTAGCATGTTAGCATGCTAACATTGGTAACTTAGCACCAAAGTACAGCTGAGGCTGATGGGATTGTCATTAGTTTTGCAAGTATTTGGTCATAAACCAAAGTATTGGACCTCGTCCTACCTGTACCAAATGTCATGGCAGTCCATCCAATAGTAGCCAAGAAATTTCACCAAAGTTAGTTGGATTGATTTTTTTTTTGTGAATGTCTGTATAAATTTCATGGCAAAAGGGTTGTGGAGGTCTGTCCACAGGTATGAAACAAAAATCTGCCACAGATTAAACAAACATCCAGTGCATGACGTATAAATCAGGGAGTGCATTAAAACAGTCGGGGGGGGTGAATGTTATGTTTTATTTTATGAAAAACAAGAGCCCCATAAGCGTTATAAAATTTCCTTTAGACCCCCTCTCGACTTATAAAAAGAAACGAAAGTATGTGATTTACCTATTTGAGCTTTTAAAACATTTCTTACAATAAATTTCGCGAGGAACAAAAGGATGAATGTGGGATGAGAAAACGATAAAACACTTCCTCTCTTTTTATTAAATGGAAAAAGTACGTATCGTGACCTCAGCGTCCCCCCCACCAAGCTTCATATTTAACATACAGACATGAGTTGTATTGACTGTCATTGATTTTCTCATCTACCACTCAGCAAAAAAAACAAATAAGAGAATCCCTTCAAGTGTTTTGTTTCCGATGCTTAAATCCCCACTGGACCCGGGAACGACACATTATCAAGACACGGGAAGATTTCCGCTTCACACCCCGAACCACAATCAGCTTTGTACTTTAATTGTCTGTCAACGTTAAGTGTACGGCGTTGAGTTAACCGTGCGGAACGTGTAAACGCGTTTGCACTTCTGTATTCTCAGCTGTGAGAGTGTGTTGTTTGAATTGACAGCCTGTTTGCTGACGTTGTGTGTACGGAGGGGTGTAATGAAGCCGTGTGTATGTGGAAGATGCAGCTCATCATGGTTCAGGGCCCGTTTCGCTTCAAACCCACTAATGACAGAGGCGGCCGGCCTCTCACATATGGCTCTGTTTGGTTGTGATTATAAAGTGGAGGTCCGTAGGAAGTCATTGTTTTTCTCTTACCGAGCGGTTAGAACAACATCTCTTTTTGTTTTTATATTTTAAAATTTAGTTTCCCAACTTTTATTTCATCCTTACTAACAGGTGCTGTGTTCTATCTCCTCTTCCTCTGGCACACAGAGCTCCATTGTTGTCCAAAAACTTTTAAAAACACATCAGTGAGCCTCACTGCTGTGCTTTCTTCATCACATTTACCGCCTGCTGCAACAAATACTCACTAGAGCACTATTATGGATTCATCCGCCGCTGAAAATAGTTCCCAAACAATTTCCTCCATTTTGATTAAAAACTACAGTGAGCAGCTGTTTTAGGAAATTACAGAGTCTTTTTTAAAATGAAACTATATATTTGTGAGCTGTTTAAAGATTTAAGTCATCAAATGGGTTTGGGAGCCACAGAAGTATTGAGAGACTGACGTGCACATTGTTGGTTTGTGATATTTGTTCACGATCAGTAAATAACACCGTATTTCTCCTTTAACCCGCTTTCAAAATTTCTAATGTGCAACATTTGTGATGAAAAATGATTCCTTCTTTCAGAGTAATGCATCAATAACTTCACTTCAGACACTTCTAATAGTTGCGTATGTTTAATCTCCCTCCTTTTCCTACATCCGCAGTTCGTTCATAAGCATCGTGCTCATACACCATCATATTCATTCATCTTAAATTTGGAAGGAAGCTGCCAGAAATACTCACTAGAGCACTGCATGTGTATTAAACCGCAGCTAAAATATTACCTGTCTGAGTAACATTTGTTTAAAAAAAAATAGTCTGCAGCTTTAAGGAAGCTTTTTCCTAAAAATGACTAAACATTTTTTCAGTTTTGCATCTTGAGTGGAAACCAATGGACTCGGGCTGAGTAGAGTCACAACTAAAATAACGCTAGCCTTATCCTTTAAAAGGTTGATATATCTTGAGATCAACTAACTGCTTTCATTTAATTTAATTATTGTCTTAAAGAAAAGCAATAATGGAAGTAATTTGATTCCTTTCTGTGCTGCAAAGTCAAACAGAGGAAGTGTACAGAGGAATAAAGGGTGGATCTAGAAAGTGTCAACGTGACAGCTCATGTGTGAGTCTTGTAATTTCTCTTTGCTTTACATGAGGGTTGTTGTTTCAGGACGTGCTGGGATGCTGTTTTTAAAGCGAGCAGACAAAAGTCTGTGTACATGAATTGGTGGTTGATCATACTGGTGCGCCGCTGAGTCATACTGTTCCCACCAGCCTGTGTGTTCAAATCAGCGATACATCAGGCTGGAAAATAATCCCGTACACGAGGTCACGGTCCAGTCATACGGGAACCATCACGCAGCTCCGCTCTGCATGCTGAAAACTATCTTTTTACATCTCTACCTCTCTTTTTGTTTCTTCCAGCTGGTCCTTACAGTGGTCTGGGGGAATTACTCTACAGAGAAAGTGTCCCCATGCACACTTTTGCCAAGTATCTCTTCACCTCCCTGCTACCTCATGACGCCGAACTGGCGTACAAAATTGCACTGAGAGCCATGCGGTGAGTAGACGCCCTCCTTCCTACTTCATTTAAAGCTGTTGTCTGTACTCATACAACCGTTACCTTAATCTGACGGCAATTTATCACGTTAAAGCTCGTGCAGACTACACGACTTTCCCGTCACAACACAGCAAGTTGTGTAGTGTGAACAGCAGTCTTGAAGTCGTCGTGGCGTTGACACTACGGGACTGATCGGTGACAGGAGGTCACACGCTACATGAGCTGACAGCGGCTGAGTCAAGAAAACACACGTAAAATTTGAGACAGGAAGTGATGCAACATCCACCTGAAACAGCTGTTGTTTGTTATTATAAATATACCAATTATAAAGACAAAGAATCTGGAGGACAGAATGGATCAGCACACAAACTGAGCTGCAGAGAGCTGGAGGTAGTAGCTGCCTGCTCTCATTGGCTGGATGTGGATGTCGGGTAAGCCGACTCGTCCAGATATTTGGCGTGCTAGATATCAGGCTGGCGTCTGCGATGTGTCAGCGATGAGTCGGGGAGCTGTTTTGATGCGGCGGCGGCGACCGCAGCTCGATCGCTGATTTCTCCCTGATCACAGCCCGACGGTCGCAGAGCTCTCGGGCCGGCGAATTGGGTTAAAAATCGTGTAATGTGAACTAGGCTTTAGTCTCACATGTGAATGAGCTTACTGTCACAACGGCAGTCTTACTGGGCTTAATCTGTAGACTTGGGCGGTATATCGACGGCTGCCAAAGAATATTTGGCGATCCATTCTAGCATTTGGCAGAGATGCACAGGGTGAGATGTGAGATCTGTTACTTTTACAAGACATAGACGGTGGATATTTTACAAGCACGGACAAGGTAAAGCAACAGTGAACACACCACTGCAGGTTTCGTTGGCTACCGCATTAGCAAGCCTCCTCCACATGTTGCTGCCGTGAAGTCGGAATCTGTGTCCGACTTTATAAAAACGTGCTGCTGATGGAGAAGCTCAGCAGATCAGACACATACAGGGAGAGAGAAATAGGAAGAGGCGGGGCAAAAGGCCTTCGATGTGAGAGACCCAGGTTTGATCCCCCACTGTGACCCATCCATCATCGTGTCCCTGAGCAAGACACTTAGCTCATCGCTGCTCCAGAGGCGTGTCACCTCTGACATTCATATCAACTGTAAGTCTCTTTGGATCAAAGCATCAGCTAAATGAATAAATGTAAATATACAAATAAGCTCCACTATGATACACTACACAAGATTCAATTATTAATTGGCACGTCTGACGGCCAGTTTCGTTCCCCGCGTCTGTCTGGTCGGCCTGTAATCATGTAGTCTGAACCCGGCACATGATGAACAGAAATAAAGAGACTTGATACGGGGGCCCCGGATCGGACAAAACCTTTACACGAGACCCACTCCTCGTCTCCTTTAAGTCTCATTTGGTTTGTGCGTGACGGAGACAGGCGGAGAAAAAGGAGAGGCGGATTTAGGGGCTGGATCTGGGGCACTGTTTAATGACAAAACCTCCTTTTGCTGGAATATTCACTAAATAATTCAAAGGTGCTGAAAACGAGTTTTATAAAATGTGTGAATAATAAATACATGCTGTTGGCCTCCCCTCACCGCCACGGGTGTTACGAAACTTGATTTCTTCTCGCCCAAATTAAACCCCCTTAGATTTTTATGATATGTAAATTATTATATATTTTTTTAATCCCAGACTTGAATTACAAAAGAGGAATGTTAGACTACAGAAACGTGGAATCACAGCAGCCGTAACAGGACACAGCAGGAGGGTGTTTGGGGAGAAAAGAATTGAGCTGTTATTTTTAAACTCCTTATTCTCAGTGTCCGTGGCCTGAGGCGAGCATCCACCTGAGTTTAGGCGTGGAGCAAAGCTTATCGATTGATTCTATAAAAGGAGCTTTGCTCTTTGATAACTCCTTTACCTCCATGAAATGTTGTCTTCTGATTGGACAGATACGTTCCTGTTTATGTCTAATAAAGAGCTAATAAAGTTTTTCTCCTCTGTGCTCAGGCTGCCGGTCCTGGAGTCCACGTCCCCCTCTGGTGACTTGTCTCGGCCTCACCATATAGTGTCGGTGATGCCCAACCGCCTCCCTCGCTGGTTCACTCTCAGCCACATAGAGACCCAACAGTGTGAACTGGCCTCCACCATGCTCACTGCTGCTAAAGGTACGCGCACATATTTACAAGCCCGGGAGAATTATTTTCACAGTGCACGTCCAAAGGAGGGGGGTGTAACGCCGGTCTTTAGGTGTTAGTGTGCCGAGCTAAGCCTGGAAAAACCTTGACCACTCCAAATTAAGTTTAAAGACTTTAAAGGTTCAGTGTGTGGCATCAAGTGGTGAGGGCTGCCAAATGCAACCAACAGCTCACCCCCCCTTTGCAAGCGCTTAGGAGAAGCTACGACCCGCTCTGTCGGCTCTAAATAATTTGTGTTGTGACAGTCTGATCTGAGTTCACAGTACAATTTAACATTACAGGGGTTTAGGGGAACGATTTTTGATTGAACTGCATTACTTTGATGAACTTTTGGTCCTGCTGGGCGTTTTTTTGTTTCTCCCTCCTTGTCTTGCAGAGAGCTGAACTTATTATCCAAAGGCACTGAGTATTTTTGTTATTTCTGATTGTTTATTGACTGGTCGAGTTATTTGATGGAACCACGCCCTGTTTTCGTTGGTGTTTTTTCTTGATTTATTTCAAAATTGATTTCTGTGTGTGAGAGTTTCTTCACTTTCATTGAAACGTGTCATATTTCCTTTTGAGGGTATACTCTCCTATTACATGTATCCTTTGTGAGTGGAAATCTGCGACGCAACAACTTGTCAGGTTACGCTGGCTGGCGCCCAATACAAATATTTAAAAGTCGTTGCACTTATATTAAAAACAGAAGCGCCACAGTGTGGTCCTCCAATTATCAAAAATTCACTTCTCTTCTTACTTCTAACAAACTAGACGAATACTACTTCTACAATGTACGTATTTAACAGAGTGACCAAATGCGCTCTGTAGAGCAGTTTGTCCATTTGGGCTACTGTAAAACATGGCGGCGCAACACGGCCATGTAAGAGGACTTGTATGTAGATATAAATGGCTCCTCCTCCTAAATGACACACTGAACCTTTAAGACCTTTTATAACTCTGCATAAAGCAGTTAATTACCTTTTTAAGAATGGGGGGAAACCAGTGGCAACAACAAGGCCTATTAGAATTTATTAAGCTCGATAAAATAATTAATTGAAATTTTTTTTCTCAGTAATTCCCAGCTCTATATAATTTTTTTCTGTTACTATAATAATCAATGACGTAACCTGGACCCAGTGCGTAATAGCCAGCTGATGGATAGATTAACCAATTAAAAACGATTTTGAAAAAACGATTGTCTGTTACGGCTGGATGAGCCTCCTTAAACAGACTTCTGCGGCACAATCTGTCTAGTTTATAGCTGTATTTAACTTCTCCCAACAGCTGACAACCACATACAAACAAAATTAAACTACTGCCGACAAGACAAAAAGTTACAATCCCACCTTCTCTGCTCTTTTTTGGTTGTTGATAGAACTGAATTCAGTGCTATTTTAAAGATGTTTGGAGACCTGCACACTCTGTGCTAAAGGAAAACACGTTGTTTACTGTTGATTATGTTTTGGAGTTGACCGATTTTTATTAAGATATTGCAACTCTAACTCAAATGACATAGGCTTTGCATTTGCAATCTGCTTCACAATAAATTCACTTTTTTTTCTCATTGTGAAGCAGCAGCAGCAGGAAATGTGGGTTTCATTAGTAACCAAACTCAGCTCGATACGCCTGAAAGCAATAAATAAAATGAGGCTGATACTGAACATGAGCGCACGATTGAAACGAAACTAAAAAAAACACAAATTCAGTTAGACGCTATAGAAGAGCTAAACACGAGAGCTTTTAAAGACAGGGTTTCTCTTGTTGTGTGTGGACAAATTCTGACTTTGCAAATAAATATCTGATAAAATGGGTTTGTAAAGAGAAAAATACGAGACTGACTTTGCCTCTCTGTCCCCGTTTTGTTTGCTGTGTTACCAGGAGATGCTCGTAAGCTAGAAACGGTGTTAGAGTCCATCCAGAAGAACATCCACTCCGCATCCCACATCTTCAAACTGGCCCAGGATGCCTTCAAAATCGCCACCCTCATGGACAGTCTGCCGGACATCACGCTGCTCAAAGTCTCCCTGGAGCTGGGTCTTCAGGTAAACAAAGCGCACAGAGACAAACATTTCATACCACGTGTAATGCAGATTCAGAGCTAATCCCGTGTTTCCTACAGGTGATGAGAATGACGCTGTCTACCTTGAACTGGCGGAGGAGAGAGATGGTTCGGTGGCTGGTCACTTGTGCTACTGAGGCTGGTGAGTTTGTGTCTCGCGACAAAAAGTTACTGACCCTCGCAGCTTCCGATGCCAACCGACCTAGAGTTATTTTTGAAGAAAAGAAACACAAGCAGCTTCTCCTTTCTAAATGTTTAACGCTGACTCTGCAAGTTGGCTGACAACTGTCTCCAGCTGATTTTTTTATTTCCAGCTCACTTGTTTTATTTACAATAAGAGCCATTTTAAAGGTCTTAAATATGCACTTACTTGGTTCATACATGATATTATACATTAAACTGAAGCTAACGGATTCCAGCCAAAAAGTCAGCTTCTCGCCAATATTGTTTTTACAGTGTAAATCAAATCAGCCCAAGTAATATTGTACAGTATTATAAATAATAATCTAACTAAAATGTTGTTTCGTTCTAATGTGACCCTGTTCTGAATGCTAATTATAGAAAAACATTTGTAGAGGATCAGTTATACTTAAGTACAAAATTATCAGCAGCAAAATGCACTTGAAGTATAAAAAGTAAAAGTAAAAAGGGCCCTTTTTAGAATTTAATTTTAGTAGGAATACGATGATTATTATGCTGATATTATTGATGCATTAACATATACGCAGCATTTTAATGTTGCTGGTCGTATGGTAGTTTAAGTTTTAGATAATAGATAACAATTATCCGCCTTATTTTATAAATTGTTCTGTTGTTTTTTGTGTCCGAAATGTAGTGAAATATAAAGTACCTCAAATGTCTCACGTAAATGTAATTAGTTATTTTCACGGCTGGATTTTGGTTCAAGGGGATTAAAAAAAACATCACCACCCTCAAGACTGAGATAGGATTGGATGTTTTCTGTTCAGGGGAGGGGTCTTTAGTGAACCAGGACAAACTTAACAAGCCGTGAAAAGTGGATTTGGGAAGGCTCTCAGCGGGAGGGGAAAGGACTGACTGGCAGGGTGGTAATTATGGAAGATTGTGGGCCTCGTGTTTGGACTTGAATATTGAAACCCTGTGCCTGATTTTCCCTGAAGTGGACAGGAAGCTGTGTCCAGAGGGACGGCGCTCTGTAGGGGAAACCCCCCCCCCCCTTCACAGATGATTTCTTGTGAATGTAGAGGGGGTGACAACGAGTCCCTGTTCCAGAGTTTGAATGGATCCATTGAGAACATGCCAGTGGGTGATGTAGAGCGGGGCCAGGCCCTATAATGTCAGAGAATTAGAAATAAAATATCCAATTAGACGGTAAAAAGCCTTTGTGAGGCTGGTGACGTATGTTTTCGAATTGGAATTATGGACAACATTTAATTATTCTGAGAGTGCAAAGCTGGGGCAGTGATACTCCAGTGCAGCAGCTGGAGTCCTGTAGACTTCTTCTTAAATGAAAAATGCAGTTTTGGATATTGCATCAGTTAATCAAGTAGAGGTTAAGGTTAAAGTTTAGTACTATGACTTGTACATTTGTAGTTGTAAAATTGTCTTCAGGGTCTAATAGGAGCATTACAAATTTTGCCAGCTGCAAAGGATTTCTACTTTTTTAATGGATGTTATATCATCTAGACTGCAGCATTTAAAGGTTAAGGCTGGTGACATTTTAGATTTGCTGTTGTCAACAAATCCCATGAAATACCCCACCCCCACCAAAAAAAACAACGTATTTTCCTAGTTCCACAACCTGTCTACTCTTACAGATGACTTAAATCTTTAAAAAAAAAACAGCTAACAAACATACAGTTTAAACTTTAAAGGCTCAGTAATTTCTTAAAACAGCTTGTCACTGTTCTTAAAATCAACCAGGAGGGAATAATAATGCATTTGTTGGGGACTATTTTCACTGGCGTATTTATACATAATCGGTTTTCTTATTCACAGCAGCAGGACGGTGCAGGAGTGATTGATTTAAAATAGAGTGTGTAGTTTATTTTGAGTCTCACCAGACTTAACCCTTAAGAATTCAAAAAGAAGAGGACCTAAGATTGAACCTTGCGGGACACCAAAACTAGCTTAAAACAGTAAGATCTATCCTCAAACTAACATTTCTTTTCCTCTATGTCTAGGTGTGTTTGCGCTGGACAGCATCATGCAGAACTGGTTCACCCTCTTCACCCCCACCGAAGCCACCAGCGTCGTGGCGAGCACAGTCATGTCCAACAGCACCATCGTCCGCCTGCATTTGGACTGCCATCAGCAGGAAAACCTTGCCAACTCCGCCCGCACCCTGGCCCTGCAGTGTGCCATGAAGGACCCCCAAAACTGTGCCCTCTCAGCTCTGACGCTCTGCGAGAAGGACCACATTGCCTTCGAGACAGCCTATCAGATTGTACTGGATGCAGCCGCCACGGGAATGAACTACACACAGCTGTTTACAATAGCACGCTACATGGAGCACCGTGGTTATCCTATGAGGGCGTACAAACTGGCAACGCTAGCCATGACTCACCTGAACCTCAGCTACAACCAAGACACACACCCGGCGATCAACGACGTGCTCTGGGCGTGCGCTCTCAGCCACTCGTTGGGGAAAAATGAACTGGCGTCCGTCATCCCCCTGGTGGTGAAGAGCGTCAAATGTGCCACCGTTTTGTCGGACATTTTGCGGCGGTGCACGTTAACGACGCCGGGCATGGTGGCGCTGCACAGTCGTAGGAACTCTGCGAAGCTGATGCCTCTGGACAAGGCTCCTCTCAGGCAGCTACTGGACGCCACGATCGGGGCCTACATCAACACAACGCACTCTCGGCTGACGCACATCAGCCCACGCCACTACAGCGAGTTCATAGAGTTCCTCAGTAAAGCCAGAGAGACGTTTCTCATGGCGCAAGACGGACACATCCAATTCACACAGTTCATAGACAACCTGAAACAGATATACAAGGGGAAGAAGAAACTCATGATGCTCGTTCGAGAGAGATTTGGTTGAAAGACCATCAAATGATCGAACTGCGCTTTTTACTTGAGTCTCTCTTTTTTTAAAAGTCTTTTCTAACTTGAAGTGAAAATCCTCCTAAAACAACATTCATGCAAATCTTATTCCTATGATTTCGCATCACGGGGTCGAATGAGATAAAGACAATTTCATTCACAGTGAATATTTCCATTTCATTGTGAGTTGTACCAAGCATGCGTACAGACGGACTTTGGGTTGTGTTTTGGAATTGGACAGTCTAAAGACAATAGGAATGACACATGAAATAGGTTTTAGGGTTTCTCCTAAAAATGACAAGATCGACATTGAAGGAAAACAAAAACACTGTAAACCATAAAAGCAGGTGTTGATGTGTATAAAACCATTAAGTTTGCAGAAGGAGAGAACTGTGGAAGTTTGTGTTTCCCTTTATACGTGTGAAAGCGAGAGGGTAAGAGTTTTACACTGAGTATAAACTGTATTGTCCAGTGGCAAAATGTCCACCTTGCACTCCTCCTACTTCCCTCAGCTAACGCTCACAGCCTCAAAGAGAAGACAAAACGGCTTTAAACCAAATGGAGCAACTCCATCTGAAGTGACTAGTACCTCTTTTTAAGGATCCAGCTTTACTCTCCCCTTCCCCGAGCCCGCACCCATCTGCTCAGCGACGTGACTCCAAATTCACAATCAGAATTCATTTACTGGGTCGATATTTTGTCTCTGCCATCTCCAGGGCTGATTGTTTTGGCTTTGTGGCGTCGTCTCAAACATTCAGCGTGCTTAATCTACGGACACATTTGTCACAGAAACACAAAAACAAACTGTCACAGTGCTTGCTCTTGTGGAAACTTGGCAACTGTCAACATACATTCTCAGGGATTTCTCTAAAAAGAAAAAGCAGACAACAAAAAAAAAAAGAAAACACACAAGAGAACAAAAGCATTTTATTGTCCTGTGTATATATATAAAAGTATATGTCTGAATATTGAAAAAAAATGTATATGTTAACTAATTTATGACAGAATATTCTATGTAAGGCACAATACTTGAAGCTGCAGTACTTTTTGGTTTTAGAAACAAACAAGAAAAAAAAAACATATCAGAAGGACTTCAAATCGTTCGCCTTGCATTGCCATCAGGGGCCAGTTCAGTCGGTAAGTACACGCCGGCTGGTTTGGCTCTGCAGACATGTAATGACCTGCAGAAACTGGCCAGTTCGTAAGACAGGAAGTGGACATGCAAGAAGTGTGCATTCTTCCTGAACACAGAAGCGTATTGAGGATTGTAGGAGTCGGAGGAAGAGGCGACAAAACTGCTGCGATGTTGCAGTGGAGTGAAGTCTGCCCTCGCGTCTCCTCCTGCAGTGATTCAGTCGCGCGTCCACGCCCCTTCTTCTGACATCTCGACTTTGTGCAGGACAGAAAGTTGCTCTATACTGTAGGTCTTGACTGTTTTTCTTTTTACACACTGTGTATTTTTTCCTCCTCTTAAATTCAGTTTGCTTTCATTTCTCTCTAGAATTCCTCACACAAGAACAGCCTTCTTTCTTGCCTTGTCTTAATGCTTTAAAATAACCAAATGGGAGTTCTAACTACCAAACTTTTCATACGCCAACTGACTTTGGTTACAACCTTTTTATTTTTGTTTTAGTGTCTTTTAATTTGTAGCTGGTCCGGCTCTGTATTCTTGTGCTTTAAAAGCTCATCTGTTTTTCAGTGTCGTCTCTTGTATGTAGCTTCTTTTTTGTTTAGAAACGAAATATGCTCCCTTTTTATTTATTACGTTAGGTAAATGATTGTACAACCATGTCAACATGCTCATGAAGTTGAAACTAAGATTTGATACACTGATCGATTTATTTATGTAACTAAAAATCACTGTTTTATAAACTTGTTAATGAAACAACATTTTGTTTTGATTAAATTCATTTTTTGAGAGGACAAAGTGTTTGTGTTTTTAATTATTTAAGCTCTGAGAATATCCAAAGTGGGAAAGTTTATTCTTGATCTTGGAAAATAAGTAGTTTGACGAAATAATCTTAATGCAAGGCCACACACTCCAGGTGAACAGGGTTAAAATTGATCCTAATAGATATAAACGTTATACTTTCCAATTGATTACTTAATTAAGACAATTATATTTGTATTACAAGTACAGCCTGATAATTCAGCATGTCAATAATATCTGCTAATATGAGTTAATTGCTGATAAATTGGTTATTTGTGTTTATAACAGCTGATAAATAACAATTAAAAATGAAACGGAGAGACTGATCCTTCAGTCACGTTATGAGTGTTGTCATTGCATAGTTTGTCTACCAGAGGGCGCTGTGCAGCTCTCCTGTAGGCAAAACACGATTGGTCACACGTCACAAATCCAGCTGTACTTTAGTTTAAAATAGTATTTGTAACGAACAGTTTATTTTTAAACTGCATTATGTCATTTTATGTTGTTGAGGACTCATCACTACGCATAACAAATATTAGGGATAATCTTTTTTTATGTTATGTGTTTATGAAAAGGGAAAAAATGTGTTTTTAAAATACAAATATTTTTCCAATTTAGCAAAAATATCAAAATTTATCAGTGCATTAAAAAACCTTGTAATGTCTTGCCTTAATCTGTGTGACAGTTTGACTGCAGATTTATTATTGTAATTTGATATAAATTGTAAATGAAAATGGGGTTCAAAACATGCATCGCTTAAAAGTGTTTTATCAAGAAATTTCAGTTGTTTGTGGAAAGCAATGAAATTAAAGAGGAAAAAAACTAATTAAAACTTTTTGAGCATGTAAATGTAAAAATTAAGGTGGGCATTTATGTAAAGGACAAGATTCACGCAGGGTTTAATGCTCCATCCTACATGCCACAGTAATGTGGTTTATATTGGAATACTCTATCTTGCATATTATTATGTTTACCCTAACCTGATCATAACCACGATACTCGTACACGTTAACTCACTCAACTGTCACTCTCAGCTAAAGCTTTGTGGCTTTTGATCTACGTTGAGAACAGGAGAACAGATATCAATTCAGTAAGTGGAGAAGAAAACCGATGTGTGCGAGGATGACTGCTGGAGTTATTTATTTATGTGTGAAGAGAGAGAAGTGTGAGACGATGGATTATTTGGCTCTCACTCGCCCTCTAATCCGCTCGTTTCAGACCTCTTCAGTTAGTTTACTGATTTAAATGGTGAAAGTTTTCAGAACAAACTTTTGTCTATGCCTTAAATTCTCATGGTGGTCCGGTGTGGTCTGGCATTTGTCAGTTCAGGGTTGGACAGGGACTCCCTGATGTCCAAGTCTCATCATGACTTGTGAAAATGTCAGACAAAAAAGCTATTTTGTTTCTGGATTTATAACTTTTACATTTTGTATATTTAAATATAAATATATTCGATAAAAAAGTTTGTTAGGGGTTGTAAGTATCCTATTAAAGCGTTGATACCAGTATGTAAAGGTTGCCAGACGCAGGATGTTGACAGAGATGTTTATCCCTTATTTATATAAGGTTTTAACATTGGATTTGGTCTGAGGGTGAACAGTCAGCACAGACCAGGGTAGACGACTCACGGATTAATGCCCTCAAGAGGGAAGTCATAATTTCTCTTCGTGCTCATTTTACTTCCTGCTAAGATAATTTGGGAATTTTAAGCTTTCCTTATCCCCCTTCCTGCCTCTTGTCAACCGCAGTCAGGGGCCTGTTATAGGCAGGAAGCTCTTTCAAAAAGGAAGTTTTGTTGAGGAAACCAAAGGACCATTAGCTGATGGATATATGGTCCAAACTAAAAGGTAACATTTTAGCTGACTAAATGGGTGTCAAGCTTGGGAGGCGTTCTAGGGCCATCGAGTTTGGCATGTATTTCTAGACATGTTTCTTTCTTGTTTGTTTGTTGTTAGTTGAAATGAATCACTTCTTTAAATCCTGTTGGTAAACTGGTTGTAACCTCAAATAAAGGTGAACCACACGCCTGCTTTCTCGTTTGCTTGGAACAGCCACAACCTCTGCTAATTATGTGAAGAAATCGGGTCGGCTTTTCTGCATGTGCGCTCCCGAGCCTCTCGCCTACTACGACAACACCACAGCTAACAAAATGGCGTCCGCCAACACCAACAAACGACAAGATCCCAGCACAACACAGAGTCCAACACAAACTCCATGTAAGGAATAAAAAACAACAATAAACTTTTATGTGCTTCAGTTCGTCAGGCCAAATGAGAATCAGAAGATCAGGAGATTCATAGTACGACGTCAAAGTGTTACTTTTAGCCTGCAAGAGTACAAAGCAATTGTGCATTTAACTTATATCAAGATTAACTTCTAAATTTATCTTGATCCATTATAACCCATAATAATTAATTTGTTGATTATATTTTGTGTTGTCTGGATCTGTCTGCAAACTGACTAAAGTTTGCAAAGTAAAAAGTACAATATTTCCATGTTGAAGTAGAAGTATAAAGTAGAAGAAAATTTCTCAAAGTTGTGCTTGTTGCTTTGACCACCTTTACTTTCAGTACTTTAAGCACATTTTCCTGATGCAGGACTTTTCCTTTTAATGAAGTATTTTTACTTTTTAGTGTTTTACTTAAGTAAATGATCTGAATACTTTCTCCATCAAGGTTTAAATTTGATAGCTATCTTAAATGATATATACTTTGCCTCTTGGTGATTTTAGTTTTATCAATTTAGTTCTAATACAATAAAAATGGTTGTCTCCAAACCCTCATGTTGCATCTGTGTGCTCTCTTCTGGCTATTTCTTGGACCAAACACACCCCAATCATCAATCAGAACATATCCTGTAACCAGGCAGCAGCTTACTTTGGTAACCCCATCAGTGTAACTGGCACCACAGATTAATCTTATCACCTTTAATCACACGTATCCTGTGTTTGCGGGCCCGTTTCTCCACTCCTGCTGCAGTTTCATTAAAGCCATCAGCACCGTATTATCTATCTGTGGTGGAAACCGCAAAGATGGTTTGTCTCATGATCTCACGTCTCAGAATTTATTTACCTACTTATTATCTCTTTCATGAAAATATATCAAATCCAACAGGCATTTGAACCAAATTGATTTTAACAGAGGGTGGGTGTAGGCTAGTTTTAAGCCAGTTGAGTAAGTTGTAAGATATTTGTGAGATGTTGAGTTGAGGCTAGCTGTTGACTAGCTGTAAGCTACTTCTTAAGACAGTTGAGTTAGTTTTAGGCTAGTTGTAAGCTAGTTGTACGCTAGCTGTAAACCGGAGGCTAGCTGTAAACTGTAGGCTAGCTTTAAGCTAGTTCTTAGATAGTTGACTAGGTTTTAGGCTAGTTGGAAAGCTAGTTGTACGCTAGCTGTAAGCTAGTTCTTAAAAAGTTGTACGTTTTAGGCTAGCTGTAAGCTAGTTCTTAGAAAGTTGTTAGTTTTAGGTTAGTTTTAGGCTATTTGTAAGCTAGTTATACACTAGCTGTAGGCTAGTTGTAAGTTAGTGGCGCTAGCTGTAACTAGTTCTTAGATAGTTAGTGTTTAGGCTAGCTGTAAGCTAGTTCTTAGATAGTTAGTGTTTAGGCTAGCGGTAAGCTAGTTCTTAGATAGTTGTAAATCCTGATTTACACTGCTGCGTCGAATCTACGGCGTAGCCTTAGCGTAGCCCCGTACCATACGCCATAGCCTGGGGTGCAACTCCCCAAATATGTAACTACACATCGCGGTGATGCGTACCGCAAGAACTGTGTTTTGTTGGCCGGGTAGCCTCACATTTCCTGTGCTCCGTGCGAAGACGTTAAGTTCACTAGTGGCCAAGCCAACGGCTGCAACATGATGGATTAATTTCTTTGATCACCACAACACCCGCCAACCCGCCAACTGCGGGTGGATTTCAGCCGTGGCGGGTAACACAGTCACTTCTACTTGTCACTTTGACATGTTGAAAAATTGTAGTCTTGTCAAAAGGCATAAATAACTAACGAATTGCAATGTGACACTAGGACACTACATCTCCCATGAGTACTACCTGCACATAGTGTTTCCTCATTGGTCCATTAGTAAAACCAATTGTCTTACGTGAGACTCATGAATGACTCTGTAAACAAGAAGTAGTTGTGGAGATTAAACTAGTGGAAGTCAGAAGCCCAAGTGCCGTTTTGGCCTGCCGCTAATTATCAACTTAACCAGCGGCAGCGATGACAAAGCAAGCTTTTTTAATAGCAGGTGAATCCACACAACAGGCGCGTCTCACTCTCTCACCTCTCTCGCGAGGGTGCACGGGCCAGATATGACATCCAGACTTTTGTCAAAGAGAATATGAAAGTTTAATCTGTCACAGGACAGCCACAGTCCCGTAGACCTGTGGACCATCAGCCTCCTGGGTCTCTTTAAACCTGATGGTATGACAGCGTTCAGTCAGTGCGTGAAAAGGGAAAAGGCAGAGCTGAGGCAGAGAAAAGGCAGGAGGAAAGTGCTGTTAAATGCTGTAAAATTACAAATATCTTTCTGATTAAGGGACATGGTGTTACTAGGCTACTAGCAGGGCTGCCCTTATGTAACTACCTTTCCAGAGTTAATTCTATTTTTTAATAAAAGAGCTCATGCCATGTTGGAAAGCAGGAGATACGTTTGTATGAGAATAATTTGGAAAATAAAGACCTGTAAACTCGTTTCAGGTGGACCAATCTCCAGTTACTCAGAGCGACCACAGCTTCATGATGATAAACAAATCCAGTCAGAGCTCTGAGGAAATGTAGATACAAAAACAATCCAAAGTGCCCAAAACTGACATACGCCTACATAAAATTTTAATCATGTTGCCTTAATTGTGAATTTTTTCTCAAACAAAACAATTTATTCTTTGCCTTTTTGTTCCTAATGCAGATCATTTTCTGCTCGGTATTACAGTATTTACTGCAGTTGGGAAAAAAAGTGTTTCTGATGTGTAGTTTTTATCTTTTCAATTAATCTTTTACACCCATGCAGCGCTTTTAGTATATACAATAAGAAGCTGCTCTTTTATGTGTTTATCTTAATAGACTTCATGCTTTTAAAAAATGAGCTTTACACACAACCAGAGCTAATGATAATATTAATAATTTTTTACACACCAATTTAAGCATGCCATTTTAACTTTCATATATAAACAAAAGTCCATAAGAGCTGCACGGTTATTATACGACACCCAACACACAAGTATAAATACACGGCTACGTGCGTAGCTTACGCCGTAGGCTACAGCGTAGACTCGACACAGTATAAATCAGGTTTAAGGTAGTTGTAAGCTTGTGGAGTAAGTTGTAAGCACAATGTAAGATGTAGGCTAGTTAGTTGACAGGTAGTTGAGTTAGTTTTAATAATTTATATTTCCAGAGCTTTTTAAAAAAAAGTTTATTCTTACACACACATTCACAACATTTTTCCAGGCACAGTCATCATCTACTGTTTCCACTGAGTGTGAACGTGAGTACAAACATACACAGCGATCTACACTGTAAAATATTTAAATTAAAAACAGTGCACAATGTTTTTAGATATTAACTGAAGGTATCCCTGAATTGAGCCGTAGTCTAAGAGTCTGACCCTGGAGCAGCAGAGCAGTAGATCACCGCTGCTCGGATTCGAGGCAGAAATATGAGGTTGGACAAAGCACCTTGGTGAAGATTACACTGCACCAATCATCCATCATGCTGAGGCTCGTCCTTGGAATACATAATGTAATGATAATCTGATCCAGTATGCAAATAAAGGCACAGTGGGTTGACTGCAGGGAGAACAGTCCACCTGTCCCACAATACAAGTAGCCCCAGTCTACAGATCAGCTGTCAGATTACAGCTCTCAGTGGCTATACAGCTGAGAGCAACGCAGACCGGAGCAATTGGGTTTTAAAAGGCATTTGTTTGTGTGGTCAAATGTAATGACCAACAATATGCAGGTAGGTAACAAGTGATTTAGCTTCCTTATTAGGTTAACAGTACTTTAACCAGCATGCATTTGTCAACACACAGTTTTCAGTGCGGTGAGAAATGTTTCAGCAGCTCTATTTCTAATCCATCTCAGAGCCGGTTTATGCACAATCCCATTGATTTAATGCACCACGACTGTCACGCCAACTTAGGCAATTAGACGGGACGTCTGGCACTAGTAAGACCATTTCAAAACACACATGCAGACATATGCAGAGATGTTGATGTTGTCATGGGTAATCCTCATGTGGGCGATGTCTGGAAGCCATTTTGTATGATTTCCATTGACACCAAACATAAATCTACATAATAAATCTCACAAAAAGATGACTGCCTTCATCCGACTTTAGCTTTCTTTTGTGTGTATTTGGAGAAAAAAAAAAGACTGTGCCTTAAAGGATAATATTTTGAGAAATATTCTCTTTCCTGCTCGGAGTTAAATGAGAACATCAATAACACTCTCAAGCATTGTAGGTTTAATATGAAACTACAGCCAGTAGCCCATGGCAGCTGCAGCACATGGTGTAACTCACCATGTGCTGCAGAGTGGAATGGGTTCTTTACCTTCTAGCAAGTAATCTGGAATGGCTCCTTTCTTACCTTTCTCCAAACAAAATTTTCTAATTAGTGTTTTTGTTGGGAAAAGGAAAGAGTTTCTACTCCTTAATGAAAACGACAAACCATCAACTAAATCACGGGGGTTTTTTTGTGCAAGATGAACCCTTCCAACTCCACTCAAAACCACCAAGAAGACCAAAAACGTAAATCACATGGGGACACCAGAAAGTCACCATGAAGTTCAGGGGATCACCAAAGTCATTGGTATTCATCCTGAGATGACCATGAAAGTTTGCACAAAATTTAAAGGTGGGGTTAGTGATTCTACTGCGACGGAGTGGCGACCTGTCCAGGGTGTACCCCGCCTTTTGCCCCATGTCAGCTGGGATTGGCTCCAGCCCCTACGTGACCCTGTACGCAGGATAAGCGGTTGACAATGGATGGATGGTTAGTTGGTTAGCAAGGGGGTAAGCCACAGTTGAAACAGTGAAGCCGACCAAAGCCTGCACAGACGGTCCCATGTAGGCCCAAAAAAACCCCGTCAAAACCCTGTGACATCCCGTCGCAGATGACAGTTGTAACTTTATTGCTTGAATTATAAACTCTCAGCGAATCAAAAAAGACTATTCGGCCATCAGTGACGCTGCGTAGGTGTTTGACAGGTGGGCTGATTAATCAGTGACGATCCGAGTCAGACAAACACGCTGAGTCATTAAACTTTTTGTTGGCGCAGCTATGCAGCTACCAGAATTACGTCTGCCGCTGTTCTACATCATCAAACCACAGTTATGCTGCGCGATCATGCGCAGTAGACACTGGTGACAACAGGAAGTAGCCCTGTAGTAGTATTTTATTGGTCTGAAACTGGCTTCACTGCTGTCCATTCAAATCATCAGGGTGGCTTCGTCCAGTAATACACTGTCTATGATGGTTAGCGATTCTAATCCAGTACATGTATTTTTGTCATGGCCCACAGCAAACCTCACTATTCCAGCCATGATGTGTGCACGAGGTAACATGAACCGACTTGCCAATCACTGTCAACGGAAACTATGGATTCACTTTGCTAACCTAGCTAGCTCTACCCTCTCATTCAAATGCCAAACTTGACGCTTCAAAATGGTAGTAAATAGAGTCTATGGCTGCATTCGAAACGGAAGGCAGCTGCCTCGATACCATAACAGACAGCTGCCTCAGAAGGCATCACTTTCAAGTGAAGGCAGCTCTGTTTACATTAGTTTCGAACAGCCTTCTAAGGCAGCACTTACGGCAACGCATGACATCAGCACGCAGTCTTGCGTCTCTTCTGGCTGTCAGAAGAGACGCTAGCCTTAGCATAAGCTAACTAGCTCTTGAAAAGCCAAACGGCTAACAGACGCCTCAGAAATCAGACTGAACAAACTTGGCTGGTTTCAGTCACGGGCTGATATTATAGTTCAATGTTTAGTTCTCGCTAGATTTTCAAAAATCGAAGCGAGAAAACTACTTAGAACTTTTAAAAACGTATATTTGTGTACAAATTTGGCTCGTTTGTCCGCCACCTAGACCGGTTTTCGAAAGCTCTGGCGGCCACAGCCGCTCTGCTTTATGGGTAATAGTCACCATCAAGTCACCATCGATGCTGCCTTCAAAACTGGCCGTTACTGCAGCTTGAAGGCGTCTCAAGAGACAGGAAGAGATCGTTGGAGCCGTTTCGAACAGCACTCGATGCCTCGCTGTCCTGTTAGACACCTGCTGAGACAGCA
>JAPMOB010221740.1:0-25375 GCA_029875015.1 Lepomis gibbosus | reverse complement strand
ATCTAAGACAGGGTGCTAGGCCGGGCGATCGCTGTCGCTAATTTGTTGTGGCAATATTAATTAATGATCAGCCTGTCACAGCTGTTTATATTGAGACAGATTAGAAGTGGGAGAGATTAGACAAAGAAAACAATCTGCAAGAGGCTCAGCGGCTGACAGGGGTCACCTTCACGTGTCTGAAATCATATTCAATTTTCCGCGCGGAGGCAGGGAAATTACTCCACTTGACCAGTCTGTATCCTTCTCTATCTGTGATGGTTCACATTTAGAGATAACTAAATCTAATCATTTTCAACCACAATAAACTAAAGTACAATACACAGTCGCATTTGATCTCAGTTGATATGATGAAAAATGTAATTATTCTGTTGTATTTTTTTATGTTTATATAATAAATAAAAGACAAAGATGCTGGCTTTGTCATGTGAAGCTTTTTCATGCCTTCAACCCCTCCTCCACTACCCCTAATTTTCATTCTGCTCTGCCAAGCACATTTCCCTATTCAAATGGACCTTAATCCAAGGTGGCAGGGCGCAGCGTACTGACCACTGACCTACGTACTGTCCTTCCACATGGACCTGCTGACTCTGTGCCTTCCCACTGCTGCACACAAGTCTCTGGCTCAGTTGACTTGGCAACACCGCAGTGCATTGTGACGACGACGGGAGATTAAGTGGCCAATCAAAGCCTGAACAGTAGGGTAATAATTCCACTTGGTGAAATGGGTGTCAAGGATTACTCCAGCCCTTTCTCACCTGACTGTGCAGGCTTTAATAGGGCACATTTTGCGGTAACTAGAGTGGGTTGGATTAAAGAACTGCTTCCTACTAAATTATTGATAATAAAGAGTAAAAGTTATGATTAGAGGCAAATGTAACCTTGAGGTTAGGGACTGTCCAAAAGTTATTAGGGGAGATGGGGTCAATAAAGGGGCGAGAGTACTTCATTTTTTGTGAAGGGAAAATAGTCTAACTTTTATTTTTCCTTTTTCATACCCCATATCCTATTTCTCTGTTAAACATTTGTCACATGTGCCATAGAGGTCCATTTTTCCATATGCAGGGTGGCAACCGTGTCTTCTAGAAATGACTATACACTACTAATTTGCAACAACAAATACCTTTTAAAGGCAACACTGCCTGTATTATATCAACATAATGAGGAAATTGTGTTAATGAACAGTTACTGTATGTAAGTATGAAATGTTCTCCTACATTTAATTTGCTTTTGGCGAAATTATTGCATCTTGCAATACAATATCCTCTCATAGCTACTACATCGTTTTAAAAAAGTTATGTTATTATGTTTAGGCACTAACCTTAAACAAAGTTGTTTGCTTTAACCTAAACACAGACACCACAGGACTGAGACAGAATGTGAATCCTGGTCTCCAATATCAAAGACCTGTGCTTTGTCCACCCACCATCCACTGTGGCCATCTTCCTTCGACTTCCTTGTGGTACATAACGTAGCACTTCATTCAGTTGTAATGCTGGTGGTAAAATATAATATTCAGTAACCCTACCCACCCCAACAATTTCTATATAGTCCTTTAGAGAACTGGCTTGAATTGAATCCCCTGATCAACTAATAATATCTCCCTTTCTTCTGAATAACTACTGAATATGTGCTGTTGAGCAAGGCCATTAACTCCCAACAGCACTAAGGGAGCTGCTAAATATATGACTATAGTTGTACCGGACATCTCTCAGCTATGAATAAGTAGAGTAAAGTCAATGTAAGGTATGATATCTCTGCAGAATGCATTCTCATTTGATTTCCCTGGATAAATAAAGGTTAAATGAAGCAATAAAAAATTAAAGTCCTTGCTGGAAGACAAATAGCTCTTTAATGTCATGCAGACTGTGGCCCAATGCGTCATTTCTGGTATGACTGTTTAAGTCAATTCCCATAGATATGAGCGTAGGCGGGTAGAAGAGAGAATTGGCTATATTACTGCGGGAAAGAGTCTATTGCATGTGTGGATGTGCACTAGTATGCTTGACTTGTCACTCTTGTTGTGTTATTCCTTAGTATGTATGTGAAGAATACAGCACCATGCAGTTCCCATGACTTTAAATATTTCATCGGGGGGATGGACTTCACAGCTACCAGCCCTCCGGTTCAGCTAAGCTCAAGTTTGATGGACACCTGGTGCTCCTAGTCCTTGTTCCACTCTGCTGAATTAATTCAATATCCTGATATTGAGGTCCTGCCTACCCATTCTTTCATTGTCCCCCATCAACATAGTCAAGTTTTGAATCCCTTTCTTTTTCTCTACGTCTCCACTTATTTTTGCAAGAAGGAAGTAGCAGTTTTGTCCTAACCCTATGCTTTAGCCCTGACCCTGGGTTAGACATTAGGGTAGTGGCATACTCATTATTAAAGTAAACCAATCAATCCAGAGGTTGTGTATGAAAGCTCTCCACCACCATAGGGAATGATTAGGATGACCTATTGCCTCCTTTGCCAGGATGAATAATATTGTGTAAGTAGAGGGTATCCACATGGGTACATGCAGAATAAGTTGGGTCAGGACTATTTTCCAGTGTAGTGCATCTGGGCTTGTATTTGGCTTATTTACAAAACAATGATGATATAATAATGTATGTGTATGATATGACCACTAGGATCAAATACTAAAGGCCATGTGACCTATTTAGGCCTGTTGAACAGTTATTATGTTTTGTAAGGAAAACAACTGTTTGGTGGAATTTTCCATTAATATATCATGATGGTCGCATAGCCTACTGTATAGACACTGTTTAATTGTAAAGGATACATTTGGTTCATTACAACTTGGATGCCATATTAATATCTTTAATATCTTTAACCCATCACAGTGCTGTCTAGCATTGGTGCAAATCGGATTTTCATCAAATTTAAACAAGGCAAAAATGACCAAACTAACAGTGTCATTTGTAAGGTGTCTGTTATAATGATTAATCAGGAAGTTCTTTTAAAACCACAGACTGAGCACTGTCATTTCCTTTAACTCGGTTTACTGAGCATTGAGGCAACACGGTCAGGAGGTGGAACCTGATAATAGCTTCGCAGCTGGACAGCTGGAACCATAGAACGAGGTTACAGAATGACTTTGGAGATTTAACCTTTTATTTTTTAAATTATATGGGCATTAATGCATGAAACTAAAAATGAACCAATGCAAAATATTAATAACTTGTCAAAGAAGAGTGTCACAAAAATTACACATTTTTCTTCAAATGTCACATAGAACCATATCATTTTACGGTCAGGAAAGAGGTTTCTGCTACATATTGTGCAGGAAGGTTAACATCTTTCCAACAAAGCCTTATCCCGCAGCAGGTACAGCCAGAGGGAATTCTGGGAAAAGAGAACGGGCAGAGGTGGCACACATAACTTGGCATACCACCATAACATTTGCATTACCCCCAGGCTACAGCTGGCAACCACCCCCACATTACGCATCACAGCTGCAATGTAGTCAAACACTGCCCATGCAATCAGTGCTTGGCAAGAACATTGACACACATGTGAACATTGTGAGAGTGTATGCGAGCTGTAAGGTTTTCTATACCAGTTCAGACAAGTAACACTTCATACCACAAACACATGCCTGGTAACATAAGTTTATCCACACATGCATGCATACATTCATACATATTGTGTGTGCGCTTTTGTTCTTTACCAATGAAAATAAAATGCCTCTCAAGCCTGGCAGACAGCACGGCTGACTTTCAAGAAATTCCACAAGCGAGTGCTTTCTGGAACTAAACGGGTGCGGCAAATCCTCTTAAAATCCTTTTAGACACCGTGGCAGCAGGGAGAAAAAGAAAAAGTTTCTCCCAGGCAAACATGTGCAGGTTTGCTGGGTTGATGTCGTGCTCTGGGGAAGGACACTCTTGCCACTTTATTTCTTCAAGGCTGGAAAAGAATGTTAATACGACAAATACTCTACAGGATGCGCAGAGGCACAATATGGTGGCGTGTGTGTCGACAAAAGGCTTCAAGGAAATACTTTAGGGAAAGGACGCTTTGGATGTGTACGGCTTAATTTTTAGATTCAAGACTTCAAGAGTATGGCGCTTTGCACATTCTTTTGTGTTGTATTAGGACAGTAGAGGGGAAATTTAAAGTTTCACTTGCAGCTGCCAATATGCCAGTGACCTGGACAGCTGGTATAGAAGGTTTTTCTCTATGCAAAAAACAGTAAACAACTGAAATCAGTGTGACTATCTACTCAGGGCAGTTTTACTTTAGATGAAATTCTTCTGCTGAAATTAAGTTTTAAATGGCTGTCAACAAGTGCCAGCCAATCCAGCCACTATGTCTTTAGGCTCTCCAATTTCCTGAAGTTTCTCAAAAACTAGTTTCCTCGCTCTGATTGCTATTTACATATTTGGGTAAATGAGCATGGGATTGGGCTCGGTGATTTGTTTGTCGATTTGCTCTTTGCTTTTCTATCTCCTTTGGGCCACAGATTGAATTAATGTTTGTAGACACTGTGATGCCACACATGAGGAAACAGGAGATCTTGCAAAATTACAAAACTCTCCCAATTACAGCTCTACAAACACATAAGACTCTGAAAAAAAAACTCATTTGGGCTGTGATGCAGATTTCTCGTGTCAGAGGCACAAGGACAATAATTAGCTTCATTTACATGCTTTTCTATTTAAATAGACCAACAAACAGACATTGTTTACTCAAGACCCGGGCAATGTATCATGTGTATGTTCATTATATGCACTGTTTTTTGACACAAAGTAAATGCCAGCTTGCTTACACATATCTTTATCAGCGCTGCCATGATTTTCCCTTCTGTCCCCACTCTTTTTAGCTCCTATCTCTTTTCCTCCTTAATTACTTGTTGGAAGGTGTTTGCCTTTTCGCTGCACGCCTGCTGTTTTGGTCATTACAGGCCCCTGTAGGAAGTGGAGTAGCTGCCAAAGAAGCTTAGCAAAAGACCGGCGCAGGGGATGTGCCTGTACTCACCTGGGGTAAATGAGGACAGCTCTTCCTGCTGGCTTTGAGGCCTGTCCTCCCCTCAGGGGGTGTCCTGATGTTGAAGAGGGCCTGAAGAGCACACTGGGCCGCCTGGTTCTTGGCCTGCTTCTTGCTGCGAGCGCAGCCCTCAAATATCCGCCCGTCCACACGCACAGCCATCACAAAGCTACGCAGCCGTCGGCCTTCAGCTCGCTCTGAAAGGCAGGCATAACGCAGGCCCGGTCGGAGCTCATTGAGCAACGCCACAGGGCTCTTAGGGGCCTCTGGCTCTGGAACAATCCCACCCAGCCTCTGCTGAGCCTGTACCATCAGATCTAAGGTATGGCGAAGCAACCGTCCATGTCTTAGTAGCTCACTCGATAGTAGCTCGCTCTCTGCTGCTGAGTTGCAGAGCGAGAGGCCATCGGAGCACTGTGAAGACTCAAATTCCTTGAAGAGTGTGTCAGGGAAGTCTGCCTGATCTGAGGTGAAGTCAGCCGAAGGGTTCGAGATGTTTCCCATGGCCAGGTGGGCCTGAGGAGCGTTGGGGAACTGGATGAAGGACTTGAGGGCCAGCTCGGCTGCCCTCATCTTAGCTTTTTTCTTTGTGGGGCCTGTGCCCTCAAAGGTCAGCCCATTCACCTCCACAGCGATGGAGAAGACAGGAGCATGGACGGGGCCTGTCTGAGACACCATGCGGTACTGCAGGCCCGGCCGAAGTTCATTGAGCTGCACTAAAGCATTCTTTGGTGCCTCAGACCAGGACAGTTTCTTATAGATCAAGCGGAGTTGACACAAGTGCCCATTGTTGTCTTCCTCCAGTGGCCGTTTCCTCTTCAGACCAGAGCTCCCACTTCTCGCGGAGTCTGAGCAGAAAAGCGACTGGCACTCTGGAGATCCTACGGAGCGATCCTCTAAGTTACCAATGTTACGGTTTTCCTTCACCTCTGCGCTGCTGGTGCCTGCAATAAAAACAGCAAAAAGGAAACAATGTAATTCAAAGTGATAAAAAATACTTCCAACACAAGAGCAAAAAAAAAAAGCAGTCAGTTACTGTGTGACACTCACAAAATGAATCAAGGAAAATCTCCCAAGGCAGATTGAGCCACTTGATACACAATGAAATGGTAATGAACAAATCTACAATCATCTGCCTGAGCCGAGCCCACTTCATACCACAGGGCTCTATCATATTTAAGTGTTTTAAAATCCAAATCCAAATCCCCTAAAAATGGCGATGTTATCTGCCAAATCATCCTGTAATCTGCCTTCAAATTGGTTCTGAATCTGTGTCGTAAGTGGGAAACATTGGTCCCTGTGGCCAGTGCAAAGCATCAATCCTATTTGTAATGGGGGTGGGGATCACATCCAGAGTGGCAGACATTCCAAGAAAGGATGGATTTTCTGTAGCCCGCTGTATTTCACACTTCTATCCTGTGTGAGAGCAAAGTCTGAACAGCTGTGATACGCTCTTCAAACCTAGTTACGGGGAAGTGGTGGCGTATTGCATTTCTAATGGGAAATGAACAGAAATAGGGTGTTCAGATCTTGCCACAAGAATGTTAATGGTGGAGTGGGAGGCTGGGATCAAGTGCTGACATTCACTGGTGGGCTGAAGCAGATTGTAGCTCTAGATGATAGTGCATGCAGGCGTGCATGTACCTATCTAATGACTTATTTGTCACGAACACTCAAATTTAATATTCAATAGCTCACTTTTATAAGATAATACAGATTTTAACACACAAGCTGACACCCGTGCGTAATCAAATAGCCCATTTCCCAAATAATTAATTATGTGGGTGACAGAGAGATCATTTCCATATTAGGCCTGCCACTGAGGGAATTAGCGTAGCGTGCTGACAGAGAAAAAGAAAAGAGGCAGCAGCTTACTTAAACTGTCCTCGTCCTCTGTGCTGCTGGTCCCAGGGCTTATGTACTTGAAAGGAGCGATCAATGCTGACAGCATACTGACTTTCTCTGGAGGAGAGACAAGAGACACGCAGAGTCAACAAGAGGGCAGCGGCGGAGATGTTTTGATAGTTATATCGATTAAAGCCGCAGATCAGCGTCGGCCCAACACGGGGACAGAGACGAAGCTTAAGTGAGCAGGAGTACGCACACAAGGCTGTTTCTCTGTCACCCGTGCGTGGACCATGATGCATAAATGCCCCCAAGGAAACCCCCCCCACAAACCTTTAAACACACATGCGCACACACTCACATTTGGAAGACTAAAAAATGGCTTAATAAAAAACTGGGCCTCATGCAAGAACATTTCATATTCTTAGCCTAACACACCTTTTCTGTTCTTACAAGTGTTCCAAAGATTCACCAAACTTTTGAGATCATTCACACAATCAGTGCCCACAATTTACACTTTCAGTAAATTGGCAAGCCATGATGGTGGTTTGGCGAAAAACAATGTTAATTTTACATAGCCATGTCTTAGTTATTTATTTTATTTGACTTAATTTCCGTATGATATTTAAATTCGTTAAATCCTTCTTTCTCCCCCGTGTAGAGATGTACCTAAGAGAAAGTACGAGGCAATTGGTCAATGCCACACATTCTCTCAAATGTTTCCTACATGCTATGCTAAGAAGGAATTTTGGACAAGGCCTTGTATGTATTTCACTTTTTATGTTAAATATTTTGCTTTTATTTAGCAGATGGCAACTAACAACAAACCTAAACTCTGCCCATAGTTCCACCCTCTCACTGTGATGGGACAGTTGATTGTTTTTCATTTTGGCATGGGCAAAACATCTCCATCTCATAGAAGTACACCCACCTCACTTTGTTTTGACTTGATTTGAATGTGGCATGGACAATTCATGTCACAATGAAAAGCAATTCATTCATTTAGCAATTATAAAAATAATTGTCATTTACCATATGTTTTTTATTTATATGTTTTTGTATTTTACTTTCATTTTTTATTTCATTTTCTTTAGGCATTTTAAATCTACCATACATGTACACACACTACATCTTTGGTAATAAAGTTTGTGTCTTTATCAGTGCTAACTTTTCAACAGTGGCTCTCTTGTTTCTCCCTTGGGCCTGCGGCTGTCCAGGTGTGCGTGTTGTTTACAGTATGAAGCCCTATTAGGGCCATTGCTTAGTCTGGTGCAGTCTATGCAGCGCTGAGCAGAATTGACAGACCAGTCTGGCTCCTTAATTACACCCCCTCTCTCTTTCCAACATCAACTGATGATCAATAAAAGAGAAAGGAAAGGGGGACAGGCAGCAAGAATGGAGGAACTGAAGGTAGACAGAAGAAGGGGAAGGTGATGAAGTAGGAAAAACTAAGAGGAAGAACATGAGGTAGAATTAGTTTATGTAGTAGTGTGGAAGGTTAGAGGGTGAGCCTGGGGTCAAGACACCCCTCCGAGCTCCCTGCCTTCCTCCACCACAGTCCTGGAGCAGCACTCAGGCCTGCAGCAGCAACAATTTCAGGGAGTTAAAAGCTGCATAAACGGGGTGTCACATTAGAGTGTAATAAACATGTTTTGATAAGAGCACAAGGTTGTGAATGAGATCGGCCCCCGGTACTCTCTCTCTCCTCACAGCTCAACAGCACTAGAGGGGCTCAATGAGTCACTCTGACACACATGGATACACTCTAAACACTGAAGCTGGAGCTGTGCTAGTCCTCATGGGCCAAAATCACAATACAAGCATTTGCATTCTGACCTAATTATGGACTAAAGCCCAACACAAGCAGCAATTTGGACCTAAATGACTCCCTCGGCCAACAGGGTCATTATCCAGACCATTTTCAAATCAGTCTATATTGTTTTTAAAGCCCCGGATAGCCTTATTTACAGTAAAAAAACATGACTGTCTGGTGTGTTTACAAAAGTGACACAATTAGGGGGTTTTAAGAGGCAGTTGGCTGGTATGGCATTTCTTAGCTCTATCTTGCATTTATACACAAAATGTGTCCAGTTCATTTGTAGCGTGAAAGACAAATGTTCACATCATGATATTACAGACAATTAATACACAGGAGCTTGAGCTTTCACACGGTGGCCTAAAATTTTGTTCCCGTTTAGCTGAGGGACCAAGTCAAAGGGCCCACTGGGCAGTGAGATACCAAAGCTTAAACAGATGAACCCTGTGTGTACACTATGTCATGGGCTTTAAAACCAGAATCTACAATAGAATAAGCAAATGTATTCTCTGTAGATAAGAAGCTGGTGCGGGAAAGTCACTCTCAAATCCATATCTAAATCTATATTGTATGATTGTGTATGGGACAATAAAGTTGATCTGATTGATCGATCTACAGGTTTAAAGGGCGCAAGCAGAAGCGAGCAGTTTGATATTTCATCTGTCTCCTATATTGTTGTCTTATGCCAGGTTCAAGCTACTTGATATCAGCCTGTTAATAGCCTGACCTGACACACTTAGGGTGTCTGGATTAAAAATTAGGCGTTGGGCACGACAGTTGATTACTTTATCCTGTGTAGTTTGTCAACCAACATCTTGACAAAAAGACTAGCGTATCACAACCGTCACAACTGCCTTCTCGCTCTTGGTTTGACAAAGTCCTCGATGTGCTCCGTCACATGTAGATCTGGAAGGTTTAGGCGTGCTAGAAATTACCAGTAAACAAAAATACGGCGGAGGCTGATGAGAATGAGAAGTAGTTTTGCAGATAAACCAAAGTACTGGACAAACTGAATTTTGACCAGCTGATGGCGCAAGGTGAAAAGTTAATGGATGACCAAGGGTAATATTCATTTATAACCCTAGTCATTCGGATATGTCTGGAAGACATTATAGTTATTGAATAGTGAAAATTTAATTTAACAATGCATAATAAATTTATTATGTAGCCTAAGGTAAAGGTAAATCTTTAATTTAATAGTTGTATGATATAACATCATTGTCATCATACCCCCTCCCACTTTAAAAATATTACCATAGTAACATTTACTCAGAGAACATTTTAACTGACCTACTTTACACAATTCTTCCACAAGTAATTTCACTCTTGCATGAGTAAAATATTTTATTACTCTTTCCATCCTTGTGAATTAGGAAAACTAAGTCAAGGCAAAATCCTCAGTGCTTGCTGCTGCGTCGGCCACATCACTGGGCTGCATAAAAGCCTCAATAGACCCTTTTATTCTGTATTCAGAGGATTTTTATTTAGATGACAAAGTTCACAGCCAGAATAGAGCTTTTGTGTATGGAGCTCTTCAGGTATGAATAATTTCGAAGTAGCCCTCAAAAACAATTCTTCTCCCTTTCAATGGACCACAGTTCATTTCAAATGTCTCAGGAAGTAGCTATTGAGGAGAAAATATCATCATGTTTTCAATAACTCTGATGCTGAATCAACTGCGCAGTGGTAAGCAGTGCAGTTTAGAGGTCATCCTTGAAATGCCACCTCTGATTGTTTTTTGATAGCTTTATGAAGCGCTGGCAAAAACACCCTTCACCCTGATTTATGAGTGAGCTGTGTATAACGTCAGAGGCACTTTTGGTTTGTGGTTTACAGTGTGTAGTGTGGTTGATTTGTCCAGAGAGATGAAGCATATTTTCAGCCTTGTACATTAAAACACACTGCAAAGAGCACACGCAGCATGATTATATTACGGGACAATAATACAATTGGTTTTGTTGTATTGTTAGTGCAAAACGGAACAGAGTAGTGCACATCAGCAGTCCCAAACCTGTGTATGTAACAACTTAAGTTTAATAGGGAAGTTTTTTTTCTGACATAATTGTGACATTTTGTACAAATAAAACATCTCCATTTAAACCCAAGCAAACATTCATTATTCATTTATTACTGGAATCTTCAAATTTTGTATACCTGACCTACTGTGAACTAACTACAACTCTCTGTACACACCCATATATAGTGGTTATCTAATCCTTTAGAATATACTGATATGATACTAAGGAGGCCAGAATGTTTGAATTTTAATTATGTTTTATGTACATCAAGATAAAGGCTTGCATTACTCTGATACTTTGTGTGTTATAAACACGGTCAGCTGTTAACAGAGCAACTGCAGTGCTGTTGAGGTCCATATGGCGGCCAGATTGTTAGACCGCCTGAAAGCTTGATCACACTCAAAATCATGTGACATGTCAGCAAATGCACATCCCTCCGACTTAAATTTCTTCTGTGTGTGCTACTTATTGGTGAGAAAGAGGTTAAACAGTCTGCGGTGAGGCCATATTTGTCGCCCCCGTGTACAGTTATATTCTCCCTCTCATGATATCAGAATTTCATTTGGGCCTGTAAGGTGAATATATATAATCTTTTCTGTTAAAGCCCCAAAGCTAAGAGGGAAAATCCTGCCTGGAGCAAAGTTCATCAAATGTACCACCAATCAGCACCGCTGATGTGGATTGTTACCTTACATGCCCTTCACAGTATCTGCCATCCATCCCTTCTTATTCACCAGCCAGCCGAATGGATGACACAATGCATGCCAATAGTCTCAGCTAGCTACGTTCATCCCCCACTGCACCGGGACAGAGTGAGAGGAGAGGGCGCTCATTTGTTTCCACTGCACAAAGGCTGCGAGGAAACGGAGAGCCAGGTTAGATAGGGAGAGCCTTGGCAGATGGCCATACACTCCTGATAGTGACAATACTAGTGATGGTGTCCATTCACAATGAGCTGGAGAAGAGGTTTTCTCTCTCTCTCTCGCTCTCTCCTTGCACTTCCTGTATCAGTTGTGAGGAGACGGTAATGAGCCCAATCAGATTTCCCCATGGCTCAGCATAACGAATGGGTCAGATGAGCGACAGGAGACGGTATTGAAACGGGCGCTGGGGGAAATCATTGACTCTCTCTCTCCTGTCTCTATCTTTCTCTCAATGTCTTCCTGCAAGCCTTAGATTGAAAGCCACTGAGCCACTAAATGAGAGGCTGCATTGTTTCTCCACAGCACTTAAAGCCCAATTTCTGTCACTTCTCGCATCTGATCTCTGAGCAAAAAGCAACGTATAAATAGGCACTGTGTTAAGTGTCCTCTCCAACTTTTGTCTGTATACTTGTGAACACATAACTCCAGGACTTACATAAAAAAACTCCATGCATGCTATAATTTTATGTTGCCATGACATGACTGTTCACTATCGAGGCTGCAGTACAATTGACATGTCACGAGCGGAAGGGCTATTATCTAGGTACAGAATACAGCTGAGCCGCAAAAGGGCCAAGGCCCCTGATGCAATTCATGGCCCCACCACTTCTCCCATTTGCAAGCCATTATACATTACACGGTTCTAAGTAATGAGTACTGTATGTGTAACAGGTTATTTTCTGTAGCCCCAATTTACAGTTCCCTAACGCCTTGCAAGCAGGCTATTGGTAGGCACTTTCTAGCCTACTACTCACAGCTTAAGCCGCTAGCTCCGCCATCATAAAGAACTTTCCAGTGTTCTGAGAATCTGAGAAGCAAGGAGGGATTCTAAGGAGGCAACCCTTGTGTAAGACTTTTACTTGACAGAAAAGCCCCTATATTACAAATCAGTTAGTGACTGAATGCGTGAGGTGAACAGACTACTTTGGAACCACAACCACACCAGTTTTGTACTGGGACTAACAGAAACAATTTAGTTTATTATGTTGTTTGTTTCCAACCAACTTGTCATATCTGTATTAACTTATAAACAAAGTATACAACTTTCAATCATCAGAAAGATTTTTGTTTTTATGGTCTGTTACTTCCCTTTTTAAACTATCATTTGATGTGAGATAAATTTATCACTTTGCCTAGAAAAAGAAAATGGGACACCCCCTTCATATCATTCTCTTTATAACTTAGATCATCAAATAATTAATTAGCAAGCAGAATATCAATAAATGCAGATGCAAATAATTAGTACATTTTAAAAATGCATTCCTGTAAAAATGGTTAATGTGCATTCAGTTTCTGAGCAGTGAGGTCCATTTACACACCATCCAACAATAAAACCATAAATAACTCTAACACTGCCACGAGACCCATTAACACAAGATTATCTGCATATTCAAACACAGATAGATGTGTGATTTCCCTGGTTCTCTGATGTTGGGCTCGATACATATTGACTTCTGTGGAACAATAAACTGTCAACCACTCAGTGTTAATTACTAACAGGATATGAGTTTTTGTTCAGGCTCTGGTAACACCAGGTTAGGGTGGCTGGATGTGTTTTAATCAAGTTTCTATTGGAGTGTGGATCCTAAGTAATGAAAGCTATGAAATAACAAGAATTATCCTTTAACAGAGGACAGAGGGAGTAAAAAAGAGGAACGAGGATTCATTAGTACAGACTGATGGCTATTTAGCACCTGATTAGCAGCAGTGAGGACAAAGTAGGCAGACCATCTGCTTTACATTTGCTCCCCTGGCCATGAAAGCCAAGGACAGAGGCTTCATTGTAGACGTTGGTTGTATTATTGCAGATGTTGTCTTTTTGAACAGATCATATGTAATATGAGCTTTGGTACTGTGCCTTGCTAGTCTTCTGACCACTTAAAGCACTTTACACTACATGTCACATTCACTTCGCTGATCAACCAGCAGCCTTTGGGAGCAATTTGGAGCATCTTGCCCGTGCTCGACACTTTGACATACGGGCTGGGGGAAGCCGGGGATCGAACCATCAATCTTCTGGTTAGTGGCAACACACTCTACAAAGTAGATAGTATTTTATATAAGTGCGGTAATGCTCATGGAAATATGATATATTGTAGTTTTGATGTATGTAAATGTGCGTCTATGAGACATGGTGTTCATGTTGATGCCTTTAGGCAAATGTCTCACTTTCTGTTTATTGCTGTAATTTCCTGCTCTCATCTAGGGACTGAGCTATTGCTTTTCATTTAATCGTGTTAAAAACTGTATGACACCGTTTGAGAACAAGACTGATTAAACTTCTCTGAAATTCTCACATCTGTTTGCTTTAAAATCTCACATTTCCTCTTATCCGATGTGTTTGCCAATAATATCTTATTTAACTTTCAACAATTACAACAGATAAGATGCAAAAAAGACTTCTGAACAAAGAAACTTCAAATTACAAAAAAATGGACTGGCCCAGCTTGGACTTAAGGCTACTCCTAGGTAATGTCCAGTCTGGATGAAATGGGGCTCAGGTTGGCCAAGCAATGGGAAATCCGAGACTGTTGTGCCCACATGTTTACAGAGACCTGCTCCATCAGCATCCCGGAAGAAGCACTCGACGGGTGGACAATGTTCTGAGCCGACAGAGCACAAGACTCTGCCAAGATGAGAGGAGGTGAACTCTGTGCTTTCATCAATGATGCTTGGTGCTCAAACGCAGTCAAAGTGGATGGACGCTGTTTACCAAATGTCAGACTTTTTACGTAAAGATGAAAACCATATTAGTATCACTCTCATTTTAGTGCTGTAACATTCTCCCAGATGCAGATTCAAAAAAATGCACTGCGAAATTATTTCCTGGGTGTATGTATATATGGATATAAATAACTGTAAACAAAATTGTTTTATTTTGTTGATTTTATGTTACCCTACTCTAATATAAATTTAATTACCGTTTATGATCTATGTTTGTAGCATAAAAGGACAACACATTTGAGTTTCGTCATACAGCCTTGTGTTGTATAATGATTAATAAATTACCTTGAACATACTCGTTTGATAAACTGATGGTTTTGTGTCCCCTGAATGTGCACTTTAAGATTTATTAGCAAGACTTACAAAATACATCTGATGGTATTGCTTTAATGCAGTCACCTTTATAGCACCAGGTTTACGTGTTTCAGATAATTCCATAATTAAGAAATCTAGATGGCAACATTTTTAACACTCCCATAAAGTATACAATACTGTGTATCATTGGGCACTCCCAAACATGTACATACTGTATATTGAAACAACATATCGTACAGTATAATGTGCAATATTTGGGCTTAAAAAACTGTTTCAATCATTTGATTATTCTCAGCATGCTCAACAGGTGTTACTTTATTAATTTTGCTACTTTAAGTCAAATATTTCAATCTTTTTTCTACTTCAAGTGGTTTTTCATTTTGCTGTATTGCTTGCTGTATTTCATTACTATTTATTGCTGAAAATACTACAGCTTGGCCCTGCTGTCCTACACTATAAAATACAATCAAAGATAAGATTCAGCAGAGCCTTTTAGAATTCATAGGCAGTGCTGGCAGCGAGTGCTACTTTGCTCAGTGAAACTGAGGCATTCACAGAATACAACAATGTATTCAACTCTGGAGTGTATAAGCAGAAAAACTCCAGTGGACAGTGAATTGCTTAATCATATGGTGCCACTTTTTACTTTTTTCCCCCCCTTTTGCTATTCCATTTTGACAGCGAGACACAGAGTACACTCTCATACCTCTGAGAGGTGACTTGCCATGGTTGAGTGTCATTGAGGAACCTGCTCAGTGTGTGTGACGGCTGTGGATTGTCACAGAGGCCCAGCAGACGGTGCGAGGCTACAGCAGGGCTTATGACCACACCGGCGCCTAACACTGCTCACATCTCCTCAAGCACTCACCTCTGGGAGCCGCACTTACTTTCAATGCAGGGATAAAATTTGAGAATACTGTCATGATAAAAGCTTTTTAATGTCATATCTCATGCTTGAACTGTATAAAAGTATGTTTTTTTTCGGGCATCATGCGTTTTGAATAGAAAGTATGTTGCCTTTAGATGGCTTTGTGTTTGACTGCAAAAGCTTTTAGCGCTAAAATAGCAGCATCTCAACAATGGTACCTTAAAGTGCTGAAAAGGCCTTTATGAAAAGAGTGAAGGCAAAGAAACACACAAGGAATATGTCATCCTAAAAATTTACTTAAGCCCTAGTTGAAATGTCAGTGCGGCCTGGAGATGGAGAAGGAATATAAATAAGCAAAATGAATCCCATATGCTGTTGCCATCCTTCCCCAGAATACCTTTTGGCAATTAAAAGCAAACAGGCAGAACTTTTTCAAAGTTCTACTACACAGATCACGATCGCCAGCTGATAAATGTTGGATTTAATGCGCACTCGCTTCCTTTCTTAACTGAATATTAATGTAGCCTGTCATCCATGAGAATGACTCATTTACAAGCATGCAGAGGAAGCTGAGGACTCAAACCTGGATGAGGTTTGTCACCTCGCTCGTTTGATAACAAGCACTCGAGTGTATTTACAAGGCAGAGCGAGCGAGATAAGTCTGCGGTGTAATGACACTAAGCAGGTCAGGAATGTCTCTGCCTCTCAGTGTGTTAGTACTCATCTCCCTTCCACAGTTATCCCTCTTTCTGTCGCTGTCATCTGCGCCGATGCAAAGCATGAGTATCAAATCCTACTGTTCCCCCTTCTCTCAACTTTCATCATGTTTGTGTGCTTAGAGCTGAAATCCTGTCCCGCCAGTGCACTCAGAATAGAGAACACATTGTGTTGCTTATTGCCTGTCTCCGCAGTAAGTGCACAACCGTGCTGACATGGCACTCAGATGGTGATGTGACCCTGTGTGTAGTCTCCAATCTCAGAGTGTGTGGGAGTCAATAGGTAGGTGTGAGGTTAGATACAAATTGGCCCATTCGTGTCACAGCCCTGCAGTCACCAGCTCAAGCCTGGACGGCGGTTAGAAATGGAAAGCAACACTCTGAGCAGAGGGAAGGTGTGAGGGAGAAAAATAGCTGAAAGGAGTGTGATTTTTTTGCAACTTAATATGAACCACAATTTGTATGTTTGGTGCGCTGAAAGAAATTTGTATTCGCCACTCATTATTTAACTTATATCCTGTCCTTTTCTGCTCATTTCCTCCCTCTCCTGGCATTAAATAACCCTGCCAGCTTCCGTGTGATCTTCCCAGCAGTGTTTTATGCCTTACATTATGACACATATAATCAGGCTGGCTGTTTGCACTACTTTGTTCAGCACAAATTGCTGCACCGATGGTCACGGCAAAAGCACAGATGGGACGTGGACAGTTTTTCATCGGCTGTTCCATACCACAGAGCCCAACACATCTGGTATGCAGTGAGAAGCATCTTTGCACTAATTTGTTTGTCACTATACATTGAAGGGACTATCTGTCATCCTGCCATGCTTTGGTTGCGGCATGATTTTTGAAGAACATGGCTAGTCATAAGTTTCAGGCTGCCCGGCTGGTTGGCCGTTTGGGACTCACTCGAGCCATCTGACTGTTGGAATGAAGGGGAGAAGGGAGGGAAAGGCAGAAAAGGAAAGCGAAATATAAAGAGTAAAGGGAGTCTGTACATTTCACGGTAAAGCAGCTCCTTAACCCTCATTATCCAAGGAGAAGAGATTTTTACTTTCGAGTCTCCAGAAAAGTCACACATGCATGCATGTATTAAAAAATAAGAATATTTAAAAGGTTGAATTAGAAGTGTGAACTAATTAGCTTTGTTAGCCATGCTGCCCAATTCCGTTGCCCGTTTGCCTGATTCCAGTTCTGGTGCCCATTCCGATGTTGCCCGACTCCCGAGCATTCCCTGCTGGGTCCCCATCGCCTAACAGTCCAAAGCTCCTGTGCCACACTACCCTCCCAGCTCCCAGTCCCGGCAGAGTCAGCTAATAGGACAGCAAGCCGAACAACTAACTGAGCTAACTAGTTAGAGGGTCATTTCTGAACAAGTAAAGTGATCTCTCCATCAGAAAATTGTTTTGTGCACATCCGTTTCTTACACTTTTGCACTTGTGTTTTTGTTAAGGCTAAAGACAAAAAGAGAAATAAATAACTATTTGAATGCAAGTGCAATCCAAAGCTTGACAGCCCTGCCATGCCATGCTGCGGTTTCTAAGCTATGGTTGAACAATCACTGGTCAGGGGAGAGGTTTAATAAATGGGCAATTTTAAGTGCCACAACGTTTCACACACTGACATGAATGGTTGTGGGGAATATCTGGATCCCAAACTCAGTTTCCCCACAGGTTTCTCTGCCTCAATTTTCCATACAATCCCAGAGTGAAAAAAGAAGACTGTGATGAATGCAATCTGACAGCTCATAATATCCCCTTTCCCATTCTATGCTCTACATTTAGTGTGATTCTAAGTCAATTAAAGAACTGTTTGATGTTGATGCATTCAGACTTAGAAATTAAGCACCAGTCTAGTAGCTTGTTAGTTGACAGCGATGGTCTTAATGTCCGTATTTACACCAACAGTGTCCTATAGGCTATATAGCTTTGATAGAGCTGTAAGCCTGGCTTTGGGTAAACACACTGGATGATGCATACTTCTGATGATATATTTTTATCCAAAATACAATAAAAACAGAAAAAAAAAATACAAGAAGGAGGACTCGGAAAGTGGGGCCTTTGAGTGAAATGTAAATGGCTTGTGCTTGCACAGCAATCTATTTTTCAGGGAGAGAAAAATACTTTTATCCGACGACAAGCACTTTCCCTGACTACTTGAGAATGACATTAATGTTGCAGAGGAGGATGACGCTGTGGTAACACTGGCTGCAAAGGGACTTGGAAATTTCCAGGGGATTCAATATCTTAGAAATATCAGTTTTACATTTACTTAAATTGAAAAGGAAAAAAGTGTCTGCATTTTTCTTAGGGCTTGTTTTAGTCCAATCTAGTCCTAAGTAACTTAAAAATATTTTCCAATTTGCCCGAATTCATGTAGAAAAAGCTGCAAACTACATAAGAGGGTAGGAAAATGTGATTTCATTTGATGGTCTTGAATTTGGGATGTCTAAAATTGAGGGTTTTTATGAAGATAGACAGTTTTTATGAAGAGACAGTATGTTCCCTGAACTGGGAAAAAGTTACTTGGATGATTCACAATATTAGTATTCTCAAATCGAAATTTAGGAAGTAGATATACACAAATACTGTACAAACGCACATTGGTCACTGTTTTGACTCACTGAATAATTGTGCAGAGAAACAAGTTGCCTATTCACACTTACTTCCACGTGGGTGTTGCATTCAGGAGCACATCACTGCACAGCTGGTTTAATGCACAGCTGGTTTAAAAAAAATCTGAGCATGAAACAAATGTACAGTCAAGCAGAACTGAAGAGAAAGAGGGAGAAAAAAGAGAAGTCACTAATTTTTGAGATGTGTGCTGAATAATGGAGTGGTAGAATGTGGGCACGCAGACATGGTAAAAGGTTTTTGCTGTATTTGTTTGATTTTGTGCTACTGAGATGAAGGTATGTGTTGTGTCATCATGAACCAGAATCTTTAATGTTCTCTGGCCCCATGTGATGAAGCCCTTGTCTTCTCTATCACCATTTTTTTTAAAGCTTTAAAGGTATAATGTGTAAGAACTGAGGGTACTTTGCACCTGTCAAATTCATATTTCAAAAAACAGGGCGCCGCATATCACGTATGAGGTCATAAGTCCTGCTAACTGCTATTAGCTAGTTAGCCATGAAGCTAAATTAACGGTCCTACTAGCTGACTGATTCTGGAATGAGCAGAACCAGAGCCGGGTGAGCAGGCAACACATCTGGGCTCAGCAGCCTCCAAGTGAACTGAACACTGCCTCAGAGACTGACAGACAGGGGCGTAGGACTAGGGTGAAAATGGGGACTGCAGTATACAGGGCCCTTATGTGAGGAAAGCCCACAAAGATACTAACTGTGAATGCGGGGAGGGGCCCATATGCAATGCTTATGTACAGGGTCCAGATTTTTGTGCGGCACCCTGGTTGACGGAGGCAAGTTTTACAGAGGCTGCAACCAGAACTCTGACTCCAGGGATGATGCAGCCATGGTGCAGGCACGGGCAGGAGAGGTATCAAGTGGGAGAGGAGTGAGCAGGAGGTTGGTTATATTTTAACATCAAAATCAAGGGTTAATTTTGGCCACTAGTGGACTAACCATGACAGGTTTGGTGAGTTTTATTCATTTTCTGTTGAGTTTGAATGAAGCGTGTTTTACAATGAGTTAAAAGGGTTAGTATGGATAAATTCAGGATTCAGGTTTGTATTATTCTGTTTGATAAGGAAAATTGGTGTTTGACGTGCTACAGCAAACTTTCAAAATGGTGAAATCATCGTTCTGCACGAGTGTTTATTGAATGAAAGTGAAACTGCTGTATTGTCCAACTAGACGTAACATTATACAAGCTGTAAGCGTTATACTATTAAATTAAAGCCTAATGAATATAGTAACATAATGTCAAATAATATTATAATAACAGTATACTACAAATTAAATTTGCACTTTTTATTTATTGTTATAAAATTATACTAATACACTAATTTATCCTCCTCCAGGTTATGGATAGTGCATCTGCAGTGGACAGATGCCATTGCGTCAATATGTGCTCCTTCTACCCGCCTCCTCCTGACAGCAACATATTCACTTTGTTGTACTTATACATGGTTTACTAATTGTTATAAATATTGCTCAGTTATCTTGTTTATATCAAGTGTGGAGTGGGTTGTGTGGGTGGTGCTGGTGTATCGTGTATCCCTCCCTGGTTCAAAAACGCACAATCTACAAGCCGCAATGTGCCAATCACAGCAGGATTTTCTGTGACAAGTGATCATTGTTTTAAAAAGCTGTGTCCATGTTTCAAATGCTGTTTTCAATGTGTCAAATTTGTAAAACAATCGGTGCTTTCACTTCTGTGCTCACCTTAAATCTCAGATTCAGAGGCATGTATTAGGGCAGGGTTTTGTGACAGCACTCCTAGTCACGAACCAGGTTGCCAGCAGTATCAGAGTGTGATGTAGAAACTTGCAACCTCCAGTGCACATACACTGAGGATGGACATGACAGTGATGTAGGAGACATCTTGTGTCCATCTGTTAAACTTTTAAAATGAACAAAACTTTTGGGGATGAGGGTGGGAGTTTTTTTTATACTGTGTGTATTATAAGTATACATTTTTAACGAGGCAATTGAACTTTTTTTGTGGAAAACTGGGTGGAATGGAGGGTAAACACATCCAGATTCAGCTGAATAAATAGAGTTTATCACCCTTTCAGGCTGACATAAAGCATTAGGAGTGAAACTCACAGTGTAATAGTACGTAGCATCAAACTGAAGTAAGCCATAAACAGAAGTCTTGAGCAGCAATCACACCATATTTAAGCTAAAGATAAAAATGAGCTAATGAAGCCCAACATAGCGAGGAACATGTCACATGGAAGTAAAACTGACTATTATTCTGAGGGGGCATCATAAAGTCTTATCCAAACTACTCCAAATCGTTTTCATTCACGCAAACCTCCCGCCCCCCTAACATCTTCTGTGAGCCACAAGCCAGCACTACCTTCCCACCACAGCAGTGGCTGAATGAAGGATGAGTAATCGTGTAGGAGAGTGAGGTCATTATAGAGATGTGGAAGTTTGAATCGGCACACCGGAGGCTTCATTTGTGCCGCATTCACGACTCCTTTTGACTTTGAAGTGCGCAGCACACCTGACTCTTAGTGAGGAGACTGGTGTTTCTGCTCATTTGTGCTTCGTCTTTTTGAAGCTAAAGCAGGCTGATCTATTTTGGGAAGGGCCTCGACAATACTTCCCTAAATGCTGGATGGAAGCAATGTGGGAAGATGCAGTGAAATTTGATGTGCTTGGGTTTGTGTGTGTGTGTGTAGAGATTTCTTGCTCACAGCGTTTCTCATTGCAGGCATGTGAGAGATAAAAATGTTTGTATCTTTCAATATTTTACCAAACCAAAACATGTTTGACGGTAACCACTGTTTCCCTAAATAATAAATAAGCTTTATGCACAAATATGAAAATATATTATCTTAATAAATGGTGTGAAGGTCTTCTCTGAGTGGTGGCCATATTGGAGGTCCACGGCATTCTGAATGCACAAAATGGTTAGCCAGCTAACCATAGTCTCTAGAGTCTTGATTTTCAGCAATCAAGGCTCAAATAGAATCTAGAGGAAGTTCAGAAACCTCTAGGAGAAACTTTCACTGCTTTTCTAAACTAGCCTGCTTCATAAAAGCTGTACTAATCAATGTTTTTTATATGAAGCGTCGGTCAAATGACTTGATGTAATGCGAAAGCTGTGGTTTGTAGTGACGAACCCACGGAGAATCATAACTCGACCCTGCAGTTCTGCGGATTGTTTAGCGTCTTTCAGCGCATTCTTTTGGTTTTCTGGACAGCGACTTTAATGTTATGATTTTGTGTCACCACTCTCATCAGCCTTTGTCTCCAGCAGCAGCAGACAGCTGTTTTTTAGCTACAAAACCAAAAACTGTGTGCCGCATGCCCAGCCCCAAAAGATAGCCAGACAAAGAGTTAGCTACTAGCTAGTAGGGCATCTAGCAGCTAAAGAACCGGATATTTCCCTCAGAACTCCAGAGGAAGACCCAAACAGCTAACCATGTTACATCAACTTTATAAGGTGATAATATGTCAAAGTTTTATGTTACAGGTTCTGCCCCCAAGTGCCCCCACTCAACCCTAACATCATTATTATCTTTAAACAATAACAGCAAAATCAGCAAAAGTGAGTGGTATTTCAGCCATTAGCTGTGAGTACTTGTTAACTTTCATTTCCATTCTAACTTTTACTGCTACAAAAGTGTTTTGGTGGTAGAAGCTACAGCTTAAGATCAGTTTGGTTTAATTTTTTTCCATGTAATTAAGGCTGTAATGAGTCTAAATCTGGACACGTTCAACACCATCAGTCTTTTGACATTTACTTTCAGTGTTCCTCAATTGACCTACACCCTCACTGAATCAACATCCTTATGTACCTATATTTTACTCCTCTGGTTGTTACTCATTATTTGCGCACAGCCGAATCACCAGAAGACCTCCATGACACCAGCCATGGTTGCTAGGAGACCTGTGACGCAATGCCGAAGCCTCAAAAAAGTACAATATTATTCTTATTTTCAACAGAGGTGTTTGTGTGTGCGTGTGTGCATCTCCTTCTGTTTCCTCCCTGAAATGTCTACTATGAATCACACCACTGCTTTCATTTTCTCTGATCTCAGATGGATAGCTGTAATTTCTGGGGTGATCCCACATATTTAGTCATCTCAATGTTGTGCCTGTTTGTGAACTACAAGGAAAAGAGTGTTGTGATACCTTCCCTAGAGTAACCAGGTGACACCCCCCCCACCCCCAGAAAAACAGAAGACACCACAGGGAATGTTTAAGTCTTCCACAGAGTAAATAATGGGATCAGAGATGTTATCCGCTGTCTGTGTAGGTAAAGCATTTTGCTTCTAGTGCATGACCCAAAACAGACAAGCCTATGAAATGGAACACCAGCTTAGTATTGCTCTAGTAGACTCTGATGGGTGGAAACAAATGGAGTTTGGCATAGCTGTGCATGATACAGTGTGTCCTCAATGTTCTCTGACAGTAATACAAGCTTTTGTCTGTTTACATCCTCACAGAGATACAGATCAGAGGGGAAAGAGCGTTACGTCTTTGTAGCCCGTACTGTAAATCTTGTGAGGCCTTTGGTTTTTGTTTAAGTTTTTTGCACATGAGTCTGCTTTTCAAATGTTGTCTGCACCCAAGGTAACAGAACTTCTGCAGCAATCGGTAATAGTTTAGCAACTGTAACAAGGCACAGCAGGCCTATCAGGCTCTGCATTTCTCCACACGCTGTGTCTGGTGCTGTAGTAACAGCAATATTCTGTATTTAAAGAGTTTGTCTTTTTTATCCTTTCCAAACCCAATAACATGAAAGCAAAAATGTAACAAATGGACTAAACTGTCGTCACATCTAGCACATGCTCAGTACAGTGTTCCACTAATGGAAGCCGATCCTGGATGCTATCAGAGTTCAGGCTAACGTTAGCAGCTCTGTCAAGCATTTATTGGATTTGGGGAAGTTTGCACTGCTGCAGTGCATGCAAATATTACATGAGATAGCCAAAGCTGTAAGTTTCACCTTTGTTACGCTGGTTTACATGGGTCATCAACCTTTGAGGATGTTGACTTTTTGTGAATGGATTCCCAGGGATCACTTGTCATAAATTGTGGCCAGTATTAATAAGAGGGTGCGTTCCGAGTGCCTGCTCGACCTCAAAAATACCAAAATAATCAAATTCAATCAGTTCAAAAGTAGAACAAAAGTGGCTCACCATCAAGGCAAACAATATCTGAGGAGTGTTATATTTTATTAAAATATCATTGCTTACACGTTTCAACCACAGACCTTCCTCAGAGCGTTGTCTCATTGAGGCCAACACTCTTCAAAATTGTACCAAGAACAAATCACACAGCACACGGTGTTTTTAAATAGCAAATGTAAAAGATTTCATGAAGTAGCTGTAGGCTGTACTTCGGTTGTGCTGAATCTGAGAAATAAATGGAAAAGTTACTAACAATTTCAGTAATGAGGATCATCACGTCAGTAGCAAGTGACCAATGCCCTTATAATGACTGCCTTTGCCCCGTGTTATTGTGTCTTCCTGTTGGGTCTTTTCCTTTGCCTCCCTCTGTCTGCCTCCACCCTGTGTGCATGCTTCTGTAAGCCTCTCTACCTGGCTGCCTGTCGCCCTGCCTGTCAGACCGACTATCTAGCTATCAATCTGTGAGTGTGTCCGCCTGCATGTGGTGATAAGGAGCCGTGGGTGTCTGTAGCCCTGACACCAGCTGATTTATGCCGGCCTCTTTCCCTTTAGGGGGCCGATTTGTGAGAAAATCCCCAACGAATCATGCTGACTTTGTGTGCGTGAGTGTGTGTATCTGTTTGTCTGGCTGTTTGCATGTGCGTGTGTGTTCTGTGCCAGGATCGTCTGTCAAAACAAAGATGACAGAGCGCTGTAACTCTTTTATTGTCATATTTCAACTCCTGTACATCACTCAAACCTGATTTCATATTTGAATTGCCATTACAAAAACAACATAAAGGAAAGGTATTCATTTACAGAAACATATCTGAGTCTTTTCCACCCACCAAATTGGTGAAATCAATATGCAATAAAAGATAAATGAGTAAAAGCACAATGTATTGCTTACTCAACTTAAAAGTTGATGACTTCCAGCTAAAAGATGGACCCAGTTTGATTTGGAGTTAAAAATGTATGTGAGAAATCTGTTTCTCACTGTGTATCTTTCATATTTTATGTTTTTCAGTCAGTTCAGATGATTCTTGCCAAGATTTACTCATTTGCTATAAATCTAGAAAACTAACAATGTTAACCCCAAACTTTAAGCATTCTAGGGCTGAAGTCAACCAAACAAATCCTTAGTTGACCAAAGTCCTGCCCTGCGCAATGATTAGTCGACTAAAAATAAATAAATAAATAAAAAATAAATAAATAAAAAAAAGATGCGAATTTTTGCATTTTGATTGAACATTTATTAAACAATTGTCATAAGTGCATTTATAAAACAACAACGAAAAAACATCAATAATACAGAAAACTATTATAATAATATAATTCTTTGAAAATTAAGTGATTTTTTTTAACTGCAAAGTGAGGAGCTCTGTCCTACGTCTATAGTGACAGTCACAATCG
>JAPMOB010221734.1:0-29017 GCA_029875015.1 Lepomis gibbosus | reverse complement strand
GGGATTGGCCGGGAGCAGTTTCTCCAAAAATCTTTGCCTAAACCTCAACATTCCATTTTGAAAGATTTACTTTTACCATAAGTCACTTAGAATAAATTCTGCACAGTTATTGGAAATGGCGATCCTGTTGGTTGAAGTTAGGGTTTTCAGTGCAGTGACTAATAGTGCTTCTCAGTTTTGCCCTTTTCAGTGGGATCTGCCCTCAGCTGCTAAACACACACAAGCCCTCCTCTGTAGCTGCCACTGACGTCAACCGTCACTTAGCAACAGCCTTTTGGTGTAAAAGCAGCAGTGCTGACACCGTTTTCAAAAGAGGCGCAGAGAGAGACAGAGAGAAATTCAGAGAGAATGAGAAACAGAGATACAGAGAATAAAATGAGGGAGAGAAAAGTAGAGGGACAAAGTGAGTAATATTTTTGGTGAGATTGCTGTGTAATGTTTTGATGAGAATGCAATGCAAAAATGATAATTGTAAGCATTTTAAGTGCAACAAAAAGATAAATCACTCTTGCCTAACCATTCCTTCAAATTATCATGTAAAGCTTTAAAAGACATTGAAGGAAAAGATTATGTTATATCAATAAAGTCGTCTGGAGAGAGTTGGTAAAATCTATGGTAGGTTGTCACTGAAATAAAACGTAAATTGACTACATCCCTCACCTCTCTTTCACCATGCTTAAATTCCCACAGCAACAATTTAAGCATGGGCGCACACCATCGATGTCATAGCACTCTAAATTAACCATAGTGCGCGTCTCAACTAAACCTAACCATACGCTCTCTCTCTCCCTCTACTCTCACCCCGTCACTGGACTGAACAAACAGTCAACACATGCAAGGTTCAACAACCTCATCCTGAACTTAAAAGCTCAGCCACCTGAGATGTTTGCATTATTGGGAACCCTGTGGTGTAATCAAAATCATTTGAGATGAGACGTGCAAAAAAAAGTCTCCACTGTCTCCTAAACTCCCAATCTAAAAAAGCTTGATTGTGTAACAAATGGAGTCAGCAGCTTGGGTAACAATTTGTCATTACTTATCTTATCTAGCTGTTTCACATTTGCCATTTTTTCATGTAGAGGAAAGAGTCAAAATATGAGAGGCTGAGACAACAGTTGCAGAAAAAAAGGTCTAATTAGCCCAAACTTAGTTGATGGCAGTGGCTCACCATGCCCCTCTCCAGTTCAGCATTCTGGGCCTCAACAATACACAAACTCAGCCACGCATAAGCTTTGTACAGATAATAATGCAAGCAGATAGACGAGGTCAGGACATCACATCAAGGCTCATTAGAGAAAAATAAGAAAGAGGGGACACGCTGCACAGCTCTTTATAGGCAGCTCCAAACAGTGTCAAAAAGGCCATAACCCAAACTATGTCCTCAAATAATAGTATTTTATAGACTATTTAAACAAACATTTACTGGAAGAAGCAAAATAAAAACCTGTGAATATATTGTGAGCCCTCTTTTGATGAATCATTAGGCTAAGCTCTGGTAGATCTATCATGAAAACTAAAGAGCTGCAAGCTAATTGCTGGTGATCATGACGCAAACCGTTTCCAGGGTAACCCGAGTTTTGGAGTACCCGCTCCAGCATTTCCTCATCTGTTTGCACTCACACCAGCAGGCTGACAATGCAGTCGCTGCATCCTGTTTCACTCTGCAGTCAGCCAAACACACAGTACCTCGCTCAACTTAACCCTTTCTATAGGTCCTGCTGTTGCCGGTGAAAAATTAAAAGCAACTATGCAAACAAGTTCTGACATTGAAAGAAAGTGGGATGAAAATATAATTAAAGGAAGCTCATCCGGATCCAATAACAACAAGCCAAATTTCAAATTTCCCAGAATAATAAAATTATTTTGTACATTTCAAATATGGATTAAAACACCTGAACATATATAAGCAACGTTCATAATGCTGATTCAGCTCTTGATTTGGCATTCATAAAATGTTTACCTACTATCAAAGCTACCTGTGGCATCGACGAGGAGTTGCTAAGCAATAAATTAGGACATCTTGGTCTTGATGTCGCAATTGTTACACAAGCTCCCAAACAAAGAGGTTAACTTCACACGTCATTCTCTTTCAGTTAGACAACAGCTCAGCTTAGGTCACATTTCATCAAACAGAATTATATTATGATAATCACCTCAACAACACTTTCACTAAAGACAGCGATATTTCCATTTTAATTTAGAATCTAAAAATGATTGGAGCTCCAACAAAATCCAACTGCTGTATTATAAATAAAACTGTGGATACCCCATAAGACTTTATACTTTTGAGCTCTTTTACCTTCAAGTGGACAGAGAAATTGTTCACAACATTGATAATATCAAGTCTCCTGAAAATGAAGTAAAAAACACATATAACCTTTAACTGCAGATCACATTAGTCATTTAATGGCCTTTATTTTCAGGCAATGCACTTTTTCTCTGTCAGCATAGTCTTAGTAGCTACGGTCCAACTCAAAGCTTTATAAAATACATAAAACAAAAAAAATTAGGTTAACCTCAAAAGGTTATCTTAGCTTTTTTTAATTAATCTTGTTTGGAAATTTTAAATAAGCCAGCCAAGAAGATGAGCAATAATGCAAAATTAGATTGTGGTGTTCATGACGCATCCTCAGCACATAAGAGGCCCAGAGTGGCACACCATGCTCAATAAGGTTTCATTTGATTATCCTTTATACATTAAAGTGTTTAAAGCATGATGGACTTATTTTGAGTTTTTATATAGTGGATTGAAAAAGACGCTGTTACCAGTATGTGGAGGATTTACTGTATATAGGAATAACAAAACTGCACACACACGTACACACATACAGTGCACACGCCTGGTCTTCAACTGAACACACTTTCAGACAGTAGTTTAGTTTTGATGATAGTGAACCAACGTTGGTTCACTAAATGCATGGGGGCTTTCATCTCTACGCAGATAAAGAGGCTGAGGATGCAAACAGTATAAACAGTACATAAGTACATGATTTTCTCTCATTAGACCACTGACAAAAAATAATCACATTATTATTATTATTATAATACATACCTTTATATTAAGGCTGACACATACAAGCCCATTTTTATTCACCACAAATCTATTAGATTTTACACAAATTACTTTCTCTATATACTACTATAATACCGATGAGGCAGGATTTGTTCAATCAAAGGGAACATTACATAACTAGTTTAATACACTTAAAACACTGTGCTGATAGTTTCAGCCTGAAAATGCTGTATACCAACAGCAAAAAAAATCAGCAAATTATAAATTAGGAAAAATTATTTTGAAATACAAAAAAATAAAAAACGCCTATTGCTTTGTCTGCTTCTCTGCATGAATAAGCTAAGTGGTCTGAAGTACAATTCTCCGTGGCAATTTTTCTACCTAAAGACTCCTTCCTAATGCACACCGTCTGACGGTGGACAATTTCTCCCTTTCTCATCACTGCTGGAGGCAGACACTATATTCTACGGGGCGATTAATGAGACTTGGCTTTTTTTTTTCTTCTTTGCAATCACCCTGTGGTACGTCACTGGGTTGTGACGTCAATGTTATATCATTCCACATGGCTTTACAGCAAGTGAACGTGACAGCTGAGAGCAGCTCTGCGTTTTCACTGCTCTCCCTTCCAACCTTTCTCTCTGCAGCCTGCTTCTCTGTTCTTGTCTGAATAGGGGGTTAGTTAAGTATATTATTTACCCCTGCCTGCCCCCGTGGAGTGGTAACCACACAAAAAGAGGGCCGTCTCCTTGAATTCAACATTGCACTGCCAGCACTGCCTCAAAAGGTCTTACTCGTGAAGTAGAGCTTTTAGATTTCTGCCATGAAAGCTCAAATACAATAATCCTACTTTAAAAATTATTATCTCCACTTTATTCTCTTCATCTCAAAAAAGAAAAACTAACTGGGTCTCAGAGACACATGCTGATCATCATTTTGGGGAAGAACAGGTTGCCATTCAGGTTGGAAAATAAAATCGTTGTTTTGGAAAACAGTCATTTGAAATTAATGATTCAAAAGGACACACCCAAATATGCAGCTGGCAATTTGTAAATATACTTGTCACTTGCAAACAGTGTTAACCAAATTCTGGGTCTCAATTTCTGACCCTTGTGACTATTGGACAGCCTCAAAATTCAAGACTAATCTTGCAATAAAATGAGCAAACACAAAGGCTCCTTCACAATGTCACAATTACATAATTCACTAACTTATTTAGGCATCCGATTAAAGAAGAATTTAACACAATAGAGCGACGCCGTTAATTCAACAAATCTAGGATTCAGTGAGCCTGACCCCTGGCATTTGCAGTCAATCCATAAAGCTTTGGTTGTGAAAGAGGTTTTCAGTTACCGTGGCAAAACACATAACTGAGACTTGAAATTATCAAAATAAAAATCAACATTAACTGACATGTGGGGAAAATGTGACAATCCTATCTCCAACAGTGCTGAAAAGGTCGTGTTTATACCATTATACTGGATTTTCTGTTTTTCACGTGTCGCTACAGAGACAGAAACCTTTGTCCCTTTGCATGAATTCTAAATGAGCAGTTTCAATACATTGTGTGCAACAGTGACAACTAAAATGGCAGATTTCCTTCCAAGTCAGTCTGGCAGATTTAACGATTGTACCTACAAAAAAAAAAAGATGTGCTCAGCTACAGAGACCGCCACCATCACTAACATAACATCGCGTACCAGCAAAGAAATCTGAGAAATTGACCTTAAAGAAAAATAAAGCAATCTTTTCTTACACTTACTCTCATTTTGTTGCTTGATTCTTTCTTTAAGATCTCAAACAGATAACTGTCATGTGGAACAATACAATTTAGAATATGCAAAGAACACATTTTTAAAGCCATGGTAACAGGGTGTGAAAGAATTAATCTTTGTTTTAGCTTGTCCTATAAAAAAATATTTTTTAATAATAACGACAAATAAAACTTGAGTAGTTAGCAACATTTGATTGATTGGTATGTGTGTACCTAACAATGCTGTACTTAAGCCTACATCATCTTGATATCAAAAAATTGGGACTGTCCACAGACAGGCACTCTAAAAGACTTTGGAACATAAATGCCTCTTAGGACCACCTCCAACTGTTAATATGTCCAATAGTATGAATCCACTGAGTTTGACATAAAGCCATTTTTTAACTTTCATTTTAAAAAGGCCAGAAAAGTCTGGAGGTAAACATAATTGTTATGGCAATTTGACATGCAGGTCAAGCTAGCAACTATAATGTCCTAGGAACATTAAAAATAGGAGTTCAATTAGCCTTTTTAGCCTAACCGCTAATTATTTTTGGCATGTGCGGCCTTGTGTGCATGCTGTTAGAATGTCAAAGACAAATAATACCACAACAATCTCATTCATTTTAATCAAAGTGTTGCTCTACAGTACCACTAGTGACCAAAAACTCCTCAGTATACCTTTAACAACAACAACTATAGCCTCTGTCAAAACAAAAGAGAGATGACAAGATAATACCTTTATGTGGCTCTGGGTTCTGTCACAAATTACTTCTGGTGGTGAAGAAATTGTTGTGACAAAACATCTGAAACCTTGAATGTTTTTGTTTATTTTGTAATTCATAGCCGTGTCCTTAATTTGAACCAACAGAATTGATTTCCTAATTTACCTCGTGCACATGACAAATGAAAAGCCTAACAAACGAAAACAAGCAAAATATTTTAATTGGCACATATATAGCAGGCGTGTGTGTACAACACTCACTCTGGTGACTCGCCGAAGCAATACTTTTAATTTTAATCATGATGGTGTCAACAAGTGTGTGCATCCACATAAATGGGGCGGTTATGACAAGCTTGTTGGATGGTTCAAACATGAATGTAAACTGTCAAAAGGATTGTCATGATAGGCAAAAAGATGAGTTATAGAAAAATGAATGCATCCATCTCATTTTGCTACAGCTCCTGACAGAGCAACCAGTGCAATGCAACAGTGCATTGTTGAGTCTCAAAACATCAACTATTCTTATTTCCAACTGACAATGATGATAAAAAAAAATACGGGTACGGGACCGGTATGATATAGTCAATATTACAGGATTAACTCCAGGTTATGTCTTTTTCACCAGTAAGAGTTATGTGTTAGTTATACAGCGTCAAGCAAAAGTATTGCTACTGTAGTTACCTGCAGTGTAACCTATAATCCGCACAAATGTTGGTTAAACTGTTGACAGGATATTTTTGGGGGGGCTGTTCTGTTCTGTTACAGTACTATTGTTTTATCTTAAAAAAAAAAATAAAATAGCATTTTCCATGTTTAAATTGTTTTGAAAGCAACATTAATATCTGGTTTACTTTGTTTAAAGACTTAGCTCACACATTTGTGTCCATTATCCTGACTAAAACACCTTCACTTTCATCTATATGACGCCAAGACGTTAAACAACCCTGCTTTCATGGTGTTGATGAACTTAAAGTATATAAAACCATATGCTGCTGCTAACAAAAAACAACCCACCTTTTTGCAGATGAAAGGCAGAAAAGTAATGAGCCTCTCAGACAGCAGCAAGGTGGGGTTGACTTTTTTCTGTGTAAAATGTATGAAGACGAAGAAGACTTGTGACATCACTAGTGAACCCTGAGTGACTCCTTTGTGGCTCTTTTCGCCATCCGTTTTTCCTTCTTCACTCATTTAAAAACAGAGAAGTTATATCACAAAAGATGATTTCTTGTGCTTTACAGTTCTTCTTTAGTTTTGACTATATTTCCTGATAATCAAACCCAGGAAAGGAAAAGCTTGGTGCTTGGCTCAGTAGCTAAAATTTTTAAAACACTTGACAGGAAATCAACTTTAACATAAGGGAACATCTACAACAGCTCTTTCCAATGTAATGGGCTACACAGCTAATATTGTAGGCCATCATACTATCACAGTGAGTCTGATCTATCCTAGCATGTAGTGAGCACAACACCTCAGACAGGTTGCCAGTAAGCTGCATTATAGGGCTGAAACCTACAGACACACTAACCACAACATGTACAACTAACAGACAATTCAGACTTTAATTCACCTGCCTGGCATTTCCCAGAGGAAAGCCACACAAACTGTAATATTATGGAGTGTATTTAGTTTTTCCCTTTCACTTACTAAGAAAAACTTGACTTTGACATAAATGTTTACTGGCAGTGAGGCTCCCAAATACGTTTTTTTAAAAAGGACAGAGGGATGAGGACGCAGGCCATAACGTACGCCTGCCATTTATCGTTTTACTCAATATGGATTGTGATGTACATTAAATATTCATCTTATAAAATGGCACAACTACACACAATCACTAACCTCTTATTCACCACATTTTGTTCTTCTCACACATTTTCTAATTTATGTTTTTCAATTTTACACAGTATAAAAGAAGGTTTATATAATCTGGTTGGCGACGTGGGGCAGGTAAATAACAGGTAACTGAACCAGACAATTAATGGAATGATTACCAATTAGAAAATACATGGTTTGTTTAATCAAAAACAGAACCAATGTCCTGTTTCAACTTTACAACAAAATAATAAGGTGTAGTACTTTAAGTGTAGCATGTGCTGTATATACCTACCTACAAAAGAGACCAGAAAACTAACTGTGACACATAAAGGGGGAGCAATTCAGTTGTACTCCAGACATTAGTCAGTTTCAGGTGTTGAAGCCCCAGCCCCTGAATATGTCAACTCTGAAGTACATTTTAGGTAGCAAGTCAAGTAACTAACTACAACGGATGTCGATTGAGTCAAATGGGAATGTTCTCATAAGGAATTGTACCAGTTTATAAAATTTCCTGAGTTCTTGTTTTTTTACTATATTACACATTTTCAGCAAATAAGGTTGAAGCAATATATTTTAGGCAAAATTCAAGTCTGTGGTTTCAAGAACTCCTCATCTTGGATTTAAGTCAATATAAAAGTTGGAGCTGAGGCCCCAACATTTATATTATAAAGAAAGACTTCTCGCTAATTTCCACACATAAAGTCCATTCTGTTTCTGTATCACATAGGAAAAGCAAAAGGTGAAATGATGTAGTGAAATAAAGTTCTTAAAGTCTGTGGTCATATTCATACGGGGTCTTGAATGAATGTTTTTTCTCTTTTAGTTTCCAGGCACTGTTTAAGGCCTAACTCAATGTGACTGCTAATCTGCTAATAGCCTAAAACACAATGAAGTGAAAAACAACTCCTGGAAATGGCACAACTGAGACAAACTGGATATACATTTTTAGTTCTCTTATCACTTCTAACGAAGCTTGAAGGACACAAAAACAATGCGTGTGAGCTGATGGCTTGGCATCCACTAAAGAACATAATGTGTTGTTTTTAAATAAACTACTAGACACCACTATACCACTATAATACTGACAATAAGGTTGGCAATTGTCTACAGACATTACAGCAACAGCTTGCATCAGGTTTTTTTGTCCTACATAATGTACGCAACATGATAGGCTTTATTTTATATGGACATCACTCAATATAGGTGTATTGGTTTACAAAACTGATGCAAAGCAGAAAGGAGCATCACTTTGCAGTGGACCTGTTAGCTACTCTATGTAAACAGACTGGTTATCTACAGCTTGTATGGGCTTGTGTATACAAGTAAAGAAAAAGGAAAAGAAACACACGCTGTAGACACTGAATAATCCCAGTGTGTGCTCAACATCATTTTGTTTTGTTGACTGCCACAGTCAGAAGGGACCTTAGGCCAAATCACTTTCTATGCTGCTGGTTGTGTTGTTATCCCGGCAGCTTGATGTATACAGACCATCAAATTTCACTGATTATCTGGTAGATTGATTTTTTTAGTGAATATATTTCCAACACAATGTAGATTAACATTAATGATGGCGTGATGGCAAGAAGTGCTGTTAGCAGGTACACTGCACACAATATGGCATGTTGAATGTAGATATTTAAAATGTAAATATTTATAGTCTTTCAAACATGCTTTCACTTTGACTGAAATGCTATAATTTAATTAATTTTTTTTTATTTGGACAGAGCCCTTGCTTGACATTTCTAACACATGTAGGGCCTGTATAACAACATTGCTAAAAAAATAATGTTACATTGTCTGCAACCTGGAATAGTCTGTGATAAGATAGTTAAATCATTCACAATACAATGTTGTTTTTAGCAGAAATGTTTTCCTCAACTAAAAGCCATTTACTTATTGAATATATCACATTAGGATGATCACTTGATGAAACAGCCTAACTGATTTTGTTATGTGAGGGAATGTTTTTTTTCTGTAAGTCAGCAGATTGATTTGCTTTTTCATGACATGAGGTTGGGTGTTTTCCTCTTCTGGTGCACATGTGCACTCGGGGTGGCTGTGGAGAATCAGTGGGCCTACTTTTGAACTAAACACAACAGACGTGGTCCTGCAGGGGGGAAGACCTACCTGCTCTCTGGATATACAGGGCAACGAAGGTCTGCGAGGCATTTTACAACTGCCATAATAGCTTGTCGACGTTTCCCCCAGTGAAACACAACTGGACCTTCTCCTAGGTCTGATCACAGGGACCTTTTCCTCCGCGGTGGAAATCCCACTCGGTGTTTCCCTCGACGGGTAGTAATGGTCAAAACAGAGCCCCAACAGGGAGCCAGAAACCCCCGCAAAGCAGGCGAAGAGCGGTCTGAGCAGTGCAGGCAGACCGCTCAAACTTGTAAAAGAAACCAGCCACACAACGCTGGCAAAAACCAGTATGAGAACACTGTGTTTGAGTTTGAGAGTGGGTATCAGCGTGAGGAGACCCACACATCCCAACACGAATAACAACCTGCCCACCATTTGCATCTGGTGCTGGTCCTCTCCCCATTGCAGAAACCGCAAAACCAAAAAATCCCCGAGGTAACACGATGCTGGCAGTGACACGAGCCAACATTTACTGCTCTCCTTCTTTTTCCTCCTCAGGTAAAACGTTAGAAAGAAGAAAGCACATCCTATGCTGAATAAAGGGCTGATGGACTGGGAGAAGCCCGACAAAAAAGTCCGCAAATCCCACAGCGAGTCACTTTGCAAGCTCCTAGAAATGAGGAAAGAAAGCGCGAAGATTACAAACGCGCCGACGTAGAGGGCTGAGACCTTTAACAATTTGGAATTGAGGACGTCTTCGTTGCAAAACCTGCACACGTTAAACAAAAATCCCCTCTGATGGTCCTGTTTGAGAGGGGTGACGCAGCTCTTCACATAGCCGTTCCTGAAGCCCTCGGAGCTGTTTACACTTCCAGCTCCGTCGTGGTGCCTTATTTTACTGTGCAAAACCTCTCCTTCCTCCCGTGCAGCCATGTCTGTGGCTCCTCGTATGCACGCAGAAGTCCCCCTCTTATGATATTCACGCCGTATTAACGCTGAACTACATGACAGCAAATGTACTCCATGATCACTCAAACGTGCTCCAGCACTTGGACTAAAGAAAGAAGGTGAGATGTTGTTTTTACAGAAATGGGTCTCTCTGTCGCCGCCTAGAGGCCACAACTTTGTTATGTAGAGCGCTGAACCAATCCTGAGCTGCATCAGTAATCTAATATAATACAATCAATATACTCTGAGGGTGCAGTTATTTTTCTTTTCTTTTAAATTCTCATTAAATAAAGAAACTATGCCTGAAACCTACGGTTACATCTGCTCCAGTGTACTTGTTTCAGGTACACTCCTTATGTAGGGTGTGTTATTATTGATTTTATATATTTTGTGTTTTTAGACTTGATTTCACCTGTACACAACATGAATATCACAATTTTAAATGTAGATAAATTAATACGTGAACTAAGCCCACAGTCCAAGAGTTTGTTACAAGTGTGAATAACTTCTCATGACCCAGTTTCTCATCTACGCATAGAGTTTAAATTAGATTTGCCAGACTCTAATTAACTGTATAATTAAAGCAATCTTTTACCATTTTAAAATAAATGGGCCTTTTGGACGAAGTGTTGCCACTCCGTGTCACTCATAGACTGTATATAAAAAGGTGTCACTGCATCATGCTGCTCTGGGATCGCTTGGTTCGCCTGCCTGGAGCGTGGCGAGTGGATTGTCGATTCAATTGAGCAGAGTAACACTGTCACGGCAAAGTGACAAGTACTGGTATGATATCTAATAAATCGTCGGGTCGTTTACATATTTGGCACAGTCAAAGTCAATGGTTATGACTGGTTATAAAAAAAGCACCCACTGGATTCGTTAACTAGCTACCTTGCTGTATACACAGATGCTTGCCACAAACGTAAGCTAGCTTGTTGACATCTTAAACTCAACATAATGTTAGCGTGTTCACGAATAACACTAAAGCTCTTTGAAGATAGTATTCATACGTGTTCCATGAAAACTGCCAACTTAAGCTAACAAGTTTTTACCCACATTTTCACATTCATTTCAGCATTCTGTTAGTTTTGTATTGTCACAAACAGCAGAGGAAAGAATTTACAGACTAACTGGAGCTACCACATAAACCTTTTCCCCAGCTGACATGTCACAGCAGGAAAGGCACAGGAATAATAATGACTGCATAACATTTAGTTAGAATTTAGGTTTTCAGTTTGCTTAAATTGGGCCTATCATGACATCGTGTCTATCATGTCCTATTAAAGTGAGTTATAATAATAGGTCATGATAAACACTGAGTTTACCATTTGGACTGCACACCTACTGATTTATATGGATTCACATCCACGAAAAGCTACCTTGGATGTAGTATCTAAAATAAAAATGTTATGAACCCATGTCACTAAATGTGTGTATCCCATAGACTGTATATTCAGTGGTGGCACATGAAAAAGTAAATAAATGATGACACAATGATTTGAAGTGTATACTCCCATTTAGGTTTTAGTGTTGTATCTTGTCTACATTTAATGGCATAAAATATGATTTCCCCCCCAGTTTTTTTAATCATTGTGTTTAACAATGCTATGCTTTAACACTAAATAAACTTGTATATACATGTGAATTTTGCCTCTCCTTTAGTTCCGTAACCATTATGATGGTGATGTTACAGTTCAGATTTGTTGAGTTGGGCTACAGTCAATGCTTTATATCTGCACACCACCATGACCAGAACTTTTTATGTGCTAGTAATCAATTCCCTATTATCAGGCTGCTCGAAAAAGTCCATTAGACTCTTCAGCTGATTCAGAATGCTGCAGCATGTGTTCTGACAGGAACCAGGAAAAGAGATCATATTTCTCCTGTCTTAGCTTCTCTGCATTGGCTTCCTGTAAAATCCAGAATAGAATTTTTCACATACAAAGCTCTTAATGGTCAGGCACCATCTTATCTTAAAGAGCTCATTAGAGCTCAGTACCTTACTACCCCACCATAGCACTGTACTCCCAGAATGTAAGGTTACTTGTGGTTACTAGAGTCTCGAAAAGTAGAATGGGAGCCAGAGCGTTCAGTTATCAAGCTCCTCTCCTGTGGAACCAGGCTCCAGATTGGGTTCAGGAGGTAGACAGTTTCTCCACATTTAAGAGTAGGCTTAAGACTTTCCTCTGATAAAGCGTGTAGTTAGGACTGGCTCAGGTGAGTCCTGAACCATCCCGTAGTTATGATGATATAGTTATGATCTGAATATATATATTCAGAAAAAGAAACTATTCCAGTGATATTGGCCTAGACTGCGTGGGGACTTCCCATGATGCACTGGGCTCCTCTCTTCTCTTTCTCTCCCTCTGTATGCAACCTCATCCCATTAATGCATGTTACTAACTCGACCTCTTCCTTTTCTCATAGTCTTGTGCTTTCTTGTCCCTCTCCTCTCTCCTCCTATCACTTGTATCTGGCTCTGGAGCTGTGGAGTCTGGATCTGTGGTTGCGAGTCACCTGCTGCCCCCATGTTTCTGCTCAACACCCTCTGCTACAATTATTGTTACTAGTCCTATTGTCATTATTGTTGTTATAATCATTAACATTACGATTAGTATCGCTAACACTACTATAAATATTTGTACTATTATTCATTCAGTCTATAGCAACATTAGCTTTACTGTCTGTACCTCTGTGTGTATATTGTATAGGCTGCCTCCCTCCCCTCTCCCTCTCCTTCCATCCCTCTCTCTCTCTCTCCCCCTCTTGCCCTCTTTCTCTCTCTGGTGGGAACTGTTGGTTTCCTGTAAATATCAACAGAGTACAGTCTAGACCTGCTCTTTTATGTAAAGCTCTCTGAGATAACTGTTGTTGTGATTTGGCACTATATAAATAAAATTGAATCGAATTGAATAATATTCTATGAAATTGTCCATCACTTTCCTTTTATATGTTTCTTCCTGTTAGGTAATCTGAACTATCTGAAAGTCCTATAATAAATAATAATTTTAATAGTAAGCAGATAGAGTACATGTGTAGCTATTGTTCATTGACACCAAAAACCATCAATAAATTTAACCTAATGAGTATGGTTTGTGTAGCGACACAATGTACCTTATGCCTCTGTGCCATAAAAGTCCATGTTACTCATATACACATTACCGAACCAAACTGCTCCACAGGGGGACGTTTCCTTGCATTTTGTTGAACATGGTCAGTGTAAAAAAAACATATTAATGGGATAAATTAATTGTTGGTTATGGCTTTTTAAATTTGATTATTTGATAGTAATAATCAAATATAATAACTATAGGCTTATCTTATCCTTTTACATTTTCATTTTAAATAAATAATTTGTCACAACAGTCTTTCTGTGCAGTTTTAGCAGGTTTGCCCTAAGAATCAGTTTCAGATTTGGAATCTAAATATTCAGAAAAAGAAACTATTCCAATGATATTTATGCTGTTTGCTCAGGGGGCTTTGGTCATGGTTTGTTGCATTGCTTTAAATTGGTAAGTAAGATGATTACTGAAAGGACATTTTAAGACATTCATTTTAAGACTACTGTTACTGTCAATATGGCTAAGCTTCCACTGGAGGGTGCTGCATACCATTTAAATATCTAAAGTAATTACATTTTGAAGTTCATTTATGTGTGGGGTTGGTTTACATCACATTTAAATGATTTGTTTGTGATACAGAGGGAAATGTCTGAAGAAGACTGTAACATTTTACAGTTACAATTTGAAGTGGAAGTTGTTAGTCACTGTGAATGCTGGACACTCTTCAAAACTTCATCTGATACTGAGTACTTTAATACATAATTCTGTCCAATATTATAATTTGTTTTTGTATGTATATTTAGTCTCTTTCATGAAATGTTTACAATAAATACATAAAGGTTACAATGATCATATGGCATTTACTAAGTCTTAATCAACTTTATTGTGAAAATTCTATGAAAAACACCAGTTTTCCTGCTCATTATCAGGGTCTGTCACAATCACACAGCTACACAGATGTATTTTTCTTTTCCAGTTCATCTTGAGGATGAGGGATCAAAAGGTTTGAAAATAGAGTCAGAATTCACAGGGAATCTGGACAATCTTGCTTCATGTTGATTAAATTCACTGATGGCATACACACAAATTTTGTTATTATACATTATATATTATACGTACATAAAATGCCCAATCGTCTGTTTTATGAATGGAATGGAATCCTGTCATTTTGGTGTTGGGCATTATTGCTCTCGAGTTTGAACCTTCCGGCGCACCGTAGCTGTGATGTGGCTCTGAAAGTAATCTTCCACGTCACTAGGAAGTAGTGGAAACCGAAGACACAGCTCGCCAAAGGAAACCCAGAGATTCTTTTTACAGATGTAAATATCCAAAACTGGATATCGGAGGCCACTTCGGAGGGTAACAGTGTTGCAATTAGGTAGGTTAATTAACTTAGTTTTAACAAACATGAGCGATGTCTCCCTTCCTGACCCGTGGTAACTGACAGTTAGCTGACGATTCTGTCCTCCATTTCATTGCTAGCCTGTGCAGAAGCTATGCTGGCGTTAGCTAACGATCGCTAGTTAGCAATTGATCATATGGTATAACTTAATGTTACCGATTAAATGGTCAACTAACTATTTCATGTTTGCATTTTATGGTGTTTTGCTGCACAGTTGTTTTGGGCTAACGCCACGAACGCCACAATAGTAGCGTTAGTTAGCTTCAGTGTTGTACGAGGGTGTTAACGCTGCGTGTCACACTTTTTTTGACTTGCTTTATTTAACTTAACGTAACATTTATACTATAACGCTGTTTTTGCTGTCACACTGACTGCTCTTCCCTCTGTTGTGATGACAGCGACTAATCTTTACTAGAAAAGCAGCAAAAAAGGCAGGAAGATTTCAGAACCATGTAAATGTGAGTTATATTAACGTTAGTTAGCTAAGTTAACTGTATAATTGAGCTCCTTCTTTTGTTATAGACACACTTAAGTCAGCAAAAGCAACCAGGTAACTTAGTTCCCCTCAGATATTTGTATTTGTTCATATTACCAAAGCCATTTAAACATTATATATATATATATATAATTTACATAACTTACCTGTCTGTATTGCTTGTGTTCACGGGAACCTGCGCCATACAGGTGATCTACTAATCAGCTTGTATTTTAAATTAATTGCTGTTGTATTGGTCACTGCTACCAAAATAAGATGGATACATGCCCAGTTGCCAAGCGCATTTCGAGAAGCAAGTCATGTGTACCTTAATGCAGACGGGCAGTTTAATTTCCAGCTATTAACCTGATTGACCAGGCCTTTATTAATAGGATTCTTTGTCTGATGCAACACAAATGCAGAAATAATCCAGCTATGCAATGCAACATATGGCTTTTGTGAGCAATTGCTCTACAAGAATAAGTAATAAAGCACTACATTAATTAAACAAGCAAGCAATTTAGTAGATGCTTATAAGTGTTCATAATATATATTTTCGGTGTTGGTTAGGGTGGCAGTTTGTTTAGAAGTTCTGTTTACAATATTTCAGGACATACACCTGTCTGAGTTAAAGTGAGTATCTTCCATAGTTACAGATTTAGTTTTGTACAAAATTATCTTTTTATGTTGTTAATTCTCCACCACAGCTCAATACAAAACACTATCTGGGAAAACCTCTATACTAAAGAGACTCTAACTTTGGAAAATGCCCTCTTGATTTGACTAACAGGCTACTGAAGCTTCAGAATTGCTTCAGATAAACCTACACAGATATAATTTTGTACGCAGAACAAACTATAGATTTTGTCTCCCATTACTTCCTTTGGGAGTATATTAACAATGGATGTTTATGTGGCCATTCTGAACAGGAGGAATGATTACGGCAAACAAAACCTGTTTTATTGTACAAATAGCCACCTGATTATTGTTTGAAGACAGAATTGAAAATCTGTGATGCAATTTTGTGAGTTTAATTTATTTTGTAAACTAGTAATTTTTATGACACTCAAGCGTCATATTCAGATGCTGCTGTTTTATTAAAAAATTTAACCTTCTATAACAAACTGTTGTAGTCATGAATATGTTTTCTGTGTTAACATATACATATTTAATTAGAGAATGAGTTGCATTATACAGTGATGTCACCTTTTCTTTAAATAATTATAATAATTTAACACATTGTAACACAGATGAACTCCATAACTTTTTTTTGTGTTTGGCGATGTGGATTCCAAGAACTGTGTTTTTGATTTAAGACTTATTATTATTGAGCCTGAGATAACCCATTGCGTTTACAGCATTACCTGTTGCAGATGTTTTTTGTGAAAGAGTTTTACAGGGATTACATACTTGCCTCTGAAACAAATGCCTCATCGCCCTAATCTCAGCATGCTTTGAGTCCCACACAGAGAATCATCCAGGTCAGCTCAGAAGTCTATGGCAGGGAGAACACCAGCAAAAAAATACTTTCACAACTACTTAGAGTTTCCAATTTTCTGATATGCATTTCTTTCAAAGGACTCTGGAAGGAAAAATTGCAGATTAATTAAAGTAAATAAGAAATGGTTATATTTGGAATATCATGCGTCATAGACTTAGCTCTTTTTATGAGCATAAGTAGAGGATCTATTTCCACTAAATGTAAGCCCTGTGTTTGACTACTGGATGTTTGTTCTGGGTTCTTAAACGCTCATAAGTTGTCCAGTCCCGTACCGCACAAGATTTGCAATGCCTTCTTCGGCTGCTGTGAAGGAAATGAAATATGACCTGCAGATGCTATATTCTGTTTTATACACAAAATGCTGTGTAGTGAATGATATCACATTTACATGTTTCTGTCTTATTTTTGTTCTGTCTATGTGGACATCTTTGTTGTTATATCCCACCTTTGCTGTGTTTATATTGTTTATACTGTGTCTTTGTAAAGGTTTTCTCTACCATTTACTAAATATTCTTTTTTTCTCTTTCATATAGTTATTATCCAGTGAGCGACATTCATTGGGATTCTTCTAAACTGACACAAGCCCACCAGCAAAATGACAGCTGCAGAGAACGTTTGTTACACTCTGATCAATGTTACATCTGATTCAGAGCCCCCTTCTGAAGTCAGCCTTAAAGCCGATCTAGGTAACTATTCTTAACTTGCAAAGCTATGCTACTAAACAGATTTTGGTTTATAAATAAACAGATTTATAAACCATTCAGAGGGGAGGTATTTATTTCTAAACTTATTTCTCTGTTTCAATACAATGGAGATGATTGAAATTTAATTGGTGGGGAAAACCGTTGACGGTGAGCAATGTTTATTGCTCTCAATACACATCACTTAATATTATCAGTGAAAAACAAATGATTCAACTTACTCTTTCAAAAAAAAGTTTAAGGTGAAAATTCATAAAAATCAGAATGAATGATTAAGGCCATTATGATCACATTCATACTAGTAGTAATAAATTTCACTATGTGAGCCTGAAGAAGCAGTGGGCAAAACGCGTTGCTCACAATAAAGGTAGTAAAGTCAGACCAGTGTGCAGTTGTTTGTTTTTTTAATTTCTTTGTAATAATAATCTATTTAACTTTTCTTTCACAGAAAAGGGGGAGATCAAGGCAAAGACTGAAGCCCTGAAAAAGGTCATCATCATGATCCTGAATGGCGAGAAGTTGCCAGGACTGTTGATGACCATAATCCGCTTTGTGCTGCCACTTCAAGACCATACAATCAAAAAGCTGCTGCTGGTTTTCTGGGAGATTGTTCCCAAAACAACCCCAGATGGCAAGCTGCTTCAGGAGATGATCCTGGTCTGTGACGCATACAGAAAGGTAACTAACTGACGCACTAACAGTGCAATTTGTGGTCCAATAGATGAATTGTTTCTTACTTTATATATAATATATAATATATTATATATTATAATATTAATATAGCTATTCATTTAGTAACTTGGCTAGAATATATTGGCTTCATTTTTTATAAAAAGCATTCAGCAATCATCATGTGAAATCTTTCTTTCAATTTCAGGACCTGCAGCATCCCAATGAGTTCATCCGTGGCTCTACACTGCGTTTCCTGTGCAAGCTGAAGGAGTCTGAATTGCTTGAGCCTCTCATGCCAGCGATCCGGGCCTGCCTGGAGCACCGTCACAGTTATGTGCGCCGCAATGCTGTCCTAGCCATTTACACCATCTACAGGTACAAATTGTTCAATATTTTATGTTCAGTCATATACACATTTGTACCCCATTCATCAGTGAACAACAATCAACTGATGATATTTGTGTTTTTAAGGAACTTTGAGCATCTCATCCCAGATGCTCCGGAGTTGATCCATGATTTTCTTGTCAATGAGAAAGATGCCAGCTGTAAGAGAAATGCCTTCATGATGCTGATTCATGCAGATCAGGTCTGTAGCATATCGCCCTTTGCTTACTGTGCAGACCGTTGTGTTCCACTACACCTACAATATCTCAAAGGCCTAACTTAACATCATGTCATTCACATAATCACCATCTCACAGGATCGAGCTCTGGACTATCTCAGCACATGTATTGACCAAGTTCACACTTTCGGCGATATTCTCCAGCTGGTCATTGTGGAGCTGATTTACAAAGTGAGTCAAGCCCTTTATTAGTATAATTTAAACATTGTAGCACAACAGCATACTCCCAGAAGAGCCGCTCTGAGCTCTTGCTGTTTTTGTTCTCTGTCTGTTAGGTTTGCCATGCTAACCCTTCTGAGCGTGCCCGGTTTATCCGTTGCATCTACAACTTGCTGCAGTCCTCCAGTCCGGCTGTTAAATATGAGGCTGCTGGCACTCTTGTGACCCTCTCCAGTGCTCCCACAGCCATTAAGGTACATCACCAAGGTTTTGTCAGTGATGTTGTGTATGTCCTATACTGTTTATACTGCAAGGAAATTGTACTACACTTGACCTAATAGCAGTGATGTCTTGGGTCTAGTACACTCTTATGCATTCTGTGTTCTGTTGGACTCTAGGCTGCTGCCCAGTGCTACATTGATTTGATAATCAAGGAGAGCGACAACAATGTGAAGCTGATTGTGCTTGATCGTCTGATTGAACTAAAAGAGCATCCCACTCATGAGCGTGTGCTCCAGGTGTGTTGAATTATGATTGTGGTTGTGTTAAGGCTGGGAGATATGGCCAAAAATGTTATCATGATAAAATATATTATAGTATCAATCAATATCGATAATTATTAGGGCAATTGACAAATAAATTATTTTTTAAAATCATTTTATTTTTAAAGGCTGATTTTTGCTTCTGTTCGAAAGCTAAAGAAACCAGATGGCTAATTGTGGGTTTAAATTATTCTTTATGGTTAAAACCTGGACACTTGCCAAACAGTGGATCATTTCACAAATCTGAAGTAGAGCAATTAAAATAATTATGATTAAAAAATAAGTGCTGATTCAGTCATTATTAAAATGATATAAATCAAAAATTTATTGAACATTTGTTATATATATGTTTATATTGAGGAAAATATTATCGCAATAATTATTGTTGTTGTCCAGCCCAAGGTTGTGATTTTTTTTTTTAACAAAAACAACAAAAACCTTTCATGTCAAAAGGTTTCTTAAAAAACAAAACAAAAAAAATGTAAGCCCTACTGAAAATACAAAAAAAATATATACCCATTAAACTAGTATTTGGGATGTTATCCTTTGTGTTTATGATTATTATTTGAGACCATAAAAAAGTGTATAAGAAAATATACAGAATTAAGTTCTGAAGTCGGTTGAGTCAAAAAAACCTCAGGAAGATATCAAAAGCAAATATATAGACTGTTTGTGACACTTTATTTGGATGCTTTGTTTTTTCCAGGACCTTGTGATGGACATCCTGCGAGTTCTCAGCACTCCGGACCTGGAAGTCAGAAAGAAGACCTTGCAGCTTGCACTGGACCTTGTTTCATCTCGCAACGTAGAAGAGGTCAGTTGCATGCACAGTATATATCCCATGATTTTTGTTGTTTTGTTTCCATGCCCAAGCATGGATGAAGGGGAATATAGTAAAAATAAATTGAATATATATTTGTTCCCAGCTGGTGATTGTTTTGAAGAAAGAGGTGATTAAGACAAACAACGTAACAGAACATGAAGACACTGATAAGTACAGGCAGCTGTTGGTGCGCACTCTCCACTCTTGCAGTGTGCGCTTCCCTGACATGGCGGCCAATGTCATACCTGTGGTGAGTTTCTTATTATTTAAGCACATCAAAAAGAAGATGCTCTTGATTTTTGTTATATTTCATATCTTTTTGAGAAGGCTCACGTGTTTTTTTTACATATATAATAAAAATATAGTAAGACTTTTTGTTTGTTATGATTTACAGTTGATGGAATTCTTAAGTGACACTAATGAGGCAGCTGCTGCTGATGTGCTGGAGTTCGTACGGGAGGCGATTCAGAGATTTGACAACTTGAGACCCCTCGTCATTGAGAAGATGCTGGAAGTCTTTCACGCCATCAAAACTGTCAAGTAAGGTTAATAGGCACACTGAATTGAATACTATGCCATTACATTATTGTCTTTCTCTTATATGCTGGGAGCAATGGGGTGAGGGAAAGGCTTATCAGTTGGTTGCATCTTGCAACCTCACTGCAATTACAGATGACACTAAATCCTACACACTTTTTCTTTAAGTACATTAGTATTTATTCAGTGTTTGCTAATAAGGATTAAATACTCTGTAAGTCAAATATTAGCTGAATTGTCAATGTGAAAGTACTGCATTGTCTGTTGGGCACTTGCTTTTATCAGAATAAATAGGCTGACACATGGCAGTAGTTAATAATTTACCACCTGTGAAATAGAAAATGTGCAAAACAGGGTGACAGGGTCTTTTTCTGGCAGCTGGTCACCTTACAGGGACTAATTATGGTCTGATTTTGGGCAATTGCTCTTTAAATAGTTTATTTTATTAAGTTAAGTTTATTAGGTTTTAAACTGTATTCTAAGAATCATGTCAAGTTTTCCCTTTGTCATTTTCTCAGCTGTTTTAAAGACACATTTCTGAGTATTGTTACTTGGGCTGGGTTGTGTATCAGTACAGGAGCGTGCAGCACTGAGTGTTCATGACCTTTGCCACCATTGTCACATTTCAGGATCTACAGGGGAGCGTTGTGGATCTTGGGAGAATACTGCAGCACCAAGGAAGACATCCAGAGTGTGATGACTGAAGTACGCAGATCCTTGGGAGAGGTACGTTTGTCTATTATTGGTCGAAATTATATGTAGCACAACCTTACCCTGCAGTCCCAACCTTTATTGAAATTGTCACAAATATCCTACATGTGTCTCTTGCTTGGACAGATTCCGATTGTAGACAATGAGATAAAGAAAGAGACAGGAGAGGTGAAAGCAGAGGATGAAGTGAGTGCAGCTCCAGCCCAGAAGTTGGTGACAGAGATGGGCACATACGTGACACAGAGTGCTCTCAGCTCCTCCAGGCCTTCGAAGAAAGAAGAGGATAGGTAAAGACTGCACGTTGTGTGTGTGTGTGTGGTGGGGATCATTATTTGCCTGTAATATTCCATTGACTGTGTGGAGTTTGGTCATCTTGCCACCTAGCTCACTAAACACAAACACTGATTTTTTTGTTCTAGACCTCCACTCAGAAGCTTCCTGATGGATGGAGACTTCTATGTGGCAGCTTCCCTGGCCACCACACTGACCAAAGTGGCGTTGCGCTATGTTGCTATTGTTGAAGACAAAAAGAAACAAAATGTGAGGGGTCCTCTCTTCACACCACTAAAAGGCAATACCTTAGTAAATGTCATTAAAACAACTGCCTGATTTTCTAATCCCTGCTGCCTTGCTGTCTCTCTCAGTCCTTTGTTGCAGAGGCGATGCTGATCATGGTCACTGTGCTGCACCTGGGCAAGTCCTCTCTGCCCAAGAAGCCAATTACAGACGATGATGTGGACCGCATCTCGCTGTGCCTCAAGGTCCTGTCAGAGTGCTCACCACTGATGAACGATATTTTTAACAAGGAATGCCGCAAATCGCTGTCACATATGCTGACTGTCAGACTGGAAGAAGAGAAGCTGTCACAGAAGGTAATGACAGTTGACTCAGAGGGCTGGGCTCTGTTCTTAACCTTGTGACAGTTGCGCACACCTTTTTGGTGTTAATTGCATATTTTTGAACCCAGACCTTGTTTATTGATATTGCAAATGCACATTTGTGTCTGTAGAACATGCAATAACTGTTTATAAGCCATCAAGTTTTGTTTTTGAGAATGTATTACCTTACTGTGCAACACTGACATATGAGGGTCCTGGTTTCTCTTGACAGGAACATTGTTATGGCAAATTCTGTGTTGAGTCTACATAACACCCACTCTTGGCTCTGAATGTTCCTTGATTTTCTTTAATTTCTCGTTGTTACCCATTTGTTTTTACATCTTGGCTTACTATTGTAGGTATTTTAAAATAACCACATCTGTTTCTTATTCTGACCACAGAAAGAGTCTGAGAAACGGAATGTAACAGTGCAAGCAGACGACCCGATCTCCTTCATGCAGTTGACGGCCAAAAACGAAATGGCTTCTAAGGAGGACCAGTTCCAGCTCAGTCTGCTGGCGGCTATGGGCAACACTCAGAGGAAGGAGGCTGCTGATCCCTTGGCTTCAAAACTCAACAAGGTACACCAAATTGCATTGATAAAAGCACTAATGTGGAAGACTAGAAATATTAACTCTGGAAATTGGGTTAGACTTTTTTTAACACCTTTAGTGTAACATTTGTATCAGAGGATGATGGTTTTGATTGGACCAGGGCTCGAGACTGACGGCGTCCTGTCGTCCTGGGGCCGACTTTATCTCCGATGAAGTGCAGTGCACTTGTCTCGTTCAGTACAGTCTGAAAGGTAGAACAGCAAAGTATATGTCAGGTTAACTTTTTAAAAATATTATGAATTCTCATTAAATAATTTTCTTAGTCTCATAATGTTACGGTTTGTTTTTCTGGACATGTCCGCGTTCACATATATGTGGGAGAGATTCTGAATTCTGAAAGTTTGAGCATATGCAGAAAACCTGCTGAATAAGAGGAGCTTTTAAAGTCCAGGAGTTTCTAATTGAATTAAAATTAAATCATTTATCATAGAAGGGAAAAAGGTGCCCCAACAGGTAACAGTTTTGTTTTTAAATCTTTTTGTTTTAAATGATGCAAAATAAATATTATTTATTTTATCATTTATTATTTTAATAACAACTATATAGGATAATAACGTGAAGTAAAGAAACAACATTTTGATTTAGGGATGCTTTACATTAACTTCAGGACGTTTGGACTGAATTGTTTGGACAATGGGAAATAGAACAGTTACTGTCTGTGTGTGTTTGAAATTTACAAATAGTCTATATTTTAATTGATGAATTGGACTCATTTAGTATATTTTATTTATGTGGGTTTAATTTGGGTATAACTAGTGGGGTTATAATTGTTATTTCTACTAGGACAGAGCTACAAGTAATTTTTTTTCTTGTCATACACTGACAATCAGAATCACCTACTGTGAGGAAATATTTGTATTTAGTTGTAACTGATTTAAAAAATGGCATTTGCTTTTGTCCAATTTAGGTGACCCAGCTAACAGGCTTCTCAGACCCAGTGTATGCCGAAGCCTATGTTCATGTCAACCAGTATGACATTGTGTTGGACGTGCTAGTGGTCAACCAAACCAGTGATACTCTTCAGAACTGCACCCTTGAGCTGGCCACTTTAGGTTAGTCTACTGTGTTTTCCACATCAAATGTCAAACCTGGACAAATGTACAGGTGCTCTTCTCCAGTAATGTTCATTACATTTGTGTTGCTACATTACAATATGTACTCTTTTCACTTGATTTATCCATCCTACAGGTGATCTCAAGCTGGTTGAGAAGCCTTCGCCTCTAACTCTGGCTCCTCACGATTTTGCTAACATCAAGGCCAATGTCAAGGTGGCTTCTACTGAGAATGGCATTATTTTTGGCAACATTGGTGAGAATGATTTTGTTCATTTAATCATAATTTATTTGATGTTGTGTATGTACAGAGCATGTTTTCTTATTTGTGTTTGATTCTTTCTTCCCAGTCTATGACGTGTCGGGAGCTGCTAGCGACAGAAACTGCGTGGTCCTCAGTGACATCCACATTGACATCATGGACTACATCCAGCCAGCGTCCTGCACTGATGCAGAATTCAGACAGATGTGGGCAGAGTTTGAGTGGGAAAACAAGGTAAGTTTTGTATTTTTACTTTGGCCTGGCTTTACAAAAAAAAGACTTTGTTTGGAATCATGAATCAAACTTGTTGCTAAAGTTTATTGTTCTGTAGTTTTTTCCAACTTATTTTTTAATGGAACACGCTGGTTTAAATTGAACATATCAATAACAATATTTAGGAAAATTAAAAAATTTGAACATGGTCCTTAAGAAATCTTTCTTTGTTAAAGGTGACTGTGAACACCAACATCACTGATCTGAATGATTACCTCCAGCATATCCTGAAGTCCACCAACATGAAGTGTCTGACTCCTGAGAAGGTTAGTATGCAATGTTACATACAGCAGAGCAAAGAAAGTAAATGTTTTAAAGCTGGCAAAACATTGCTGCTGCATGTTGGGAAGAATCATAAGTGGTTGGTAATATATGTTTTATTGTTGTGACTAGGGGTAAGCAATTTTGGAAAATAATCAATTTTTTACCAATATTGCGATTAAGCTCTTTATCTTCTGTATTATTCAAAACGGACAAGCAATAAATCAATGTGTAGTAAGACCAACACAATAGACATACACTGTTCTTCCTTTCCTCTGTTATGATGAAATTAGATGATGCTTGAATTGCATGAATTATTAAATGGTGAAGAAGTAGTATAAAATTATAATAATTTCAGAGAAAGATAATTTGACTCATGTCATGGCATTAAATAATATCAGGAAGGCCTAACTACAGACAACAAGAAACACAAAGTTCACCAGTGTATTATACAGTAAGCGAATCAAATATCCACAAGAGTCCATCTCAACAAAAGCTTTTCTCATTTTGTATCTCTGCAAGCAAACAAAAAACTAGGTTTGTGGTTCAATACAAAAGTTGGCAAATGAAAATAAAACCAAGTGACGCCTCTCGCGTCTGATTGACCAGTTAAGTAATCCTCCGACAACACCTGTTTGACACTAAAGTTTGTGCAGTGTCAGGTTCTGTCAAGCCTGAGGCCATTGCACCACAGGTCACGGTACAGCATAGCGGGCCAAGTTGATGCTTCCTCTCTGCAGAGTTCTTCAGCCTTTGCGATTAGAAAATCTTGTTCTATCTTATCGCAATAACATCGCAAATGCTATTAAGCGTTCAGCCCTAGTTGTGACTATATGGATGAACCTAGGCGAAAATTGTCACAAAGCCCATCATATTAGATGAAGTGTGTCAGTACTGCAATGTTGTTATGCAATATTCTCATCTCTTTTCTTTTTGTCTTACAAACCAGGCTCTCTCTGGCTTCTGCGGCTTCATGGCTGCCAACCTTTATGCTCGTTCTATCTTTGGAGAAGACGCCCTGGCTAATGTCAGCATCGAGAAGCCCATCCACCTGGGTCCTGACGCGCCTGTCAACGGACACATACGCATTAGAGCCAAAAGTCAGGTGGGTCACAGCTGCAGCACCATGAATCCTTATGCACCTGAGAACTAAAGGCTTGGTTGAATTTATTTGCTCAAGCAGTGCAACAAATGCATCTTTTGGAAGGATTTAATCTAATAGATAATTGAAAGAATTTCCCTGAATGCACAAGGAAAGTAAATATGAAGTAATGAAATAACCCATCACATGTGATATTGCACCAAAGCCTAATGCTCTCACCAATATGTATGACATCTGTTAGGATATAGAGTCTGTGATAATAGATCCTCTCCTTCATTTCACAGGGGATGGCCTTGAGCCTCGGTGACAAGATCAACCTCTCCCAAAAAAAGACAAATGTCTGAGACAGCTCTGATCCAACTGAATCCCCCTGACTTTGTAAAAGTCGCCTGCTGTTCTGTTGTATCGCCCATCTCACAGCCTTTCCATAACAGCAAATTAAGAACTCTATGGTCAGTTGCTTCTGTGCTTTTTTTTTTTTTTATCACATCTGTCTGAAAACTTCATCTCTGTAATGTTCCTTTCCTGTCCTGTTTAATTTTCAATCAACATATGTATTAAAACAATAAGAAAACTTTGCTCTGTGCAGTATTCATTGAGTCTTATCCTTTAATTTTGGATGTTTAACCACTTATAATTCATTATTGTTTACATAAAGTAAATAAAGACATTAGTGTGGACATTGTCACCCATAAGTTTAGATGAAAGCCTAAAGTGTATTTTGACATGGGCTTGTTAATATTTATTATTCATTTCTAGTACTTTGTACCCAAGTTCCTTTGTACTTTGTACCTAAGGCAGTGACTGAGGAAGATGGAGATTAAGTAAATGAGAGGGTGTTTTCTGCCTACTTTCTGTTTTTAGAGATATCACATCTAACACTCATTTAAACTGTTGAAAGGGTGATGTTTGGATGAATACTCTGTGACACTATGAATAGCTGTTTGGGTGCTTTCTCCTGGAATAGTGTTCTGTACATGTGGCATGATGGTAGATGTTAAGTGACTTCAAAGAGACTTGTTACTGTTACCCAAGGTGAAGGGACTCCTGTTGTGTCCAGTTTCATAGCTCCAGGCTCTAATCAGAGTTCCTCCGATGCCTTGTGATATCGTGCACAGTGTGAAAATGATTGGATTTTAATCTGTCAGTTCTCCCAAATCGACAATGACATCATGAAGACTGAAATACATATACAAAATACATTTCCTAGGCAGGGACAGAATTTCTTCTAACTGGGATAATACGTTGCAGTGATTTCAAAGGTACTCTCAAAGCCATCTGCAAGTTTCACAGTTGCTGTTATGATGAGATGGAGATGGATTAGTGTTGGCAAAGACCTACTTATACCACTTGCCCTCTTTATAATTTATGAGTAAAGTGCCATTTCTGGGAATATGCAGATTAAAAGGTCACACTCCTGGTCATACATTTACAATATCTGTGAAGTGTGTCTCTCCGGGGGGTTAGATAAAGGCAGAAAAGGTGACTTTGAGGTCGGTGCTTCAACTGTGAAAATAAACAGTTGGCTATCTGGCCACACTGTCACAGCCAAGCTACTGTGTGCATTGTACAGCCTCTTTGGATTTAGGGTAGATATCACCCATAATTATTACAACCACAGGTAAACTCTATTTGTAATGATTTTCTGTTCTGGCAAGCTATCTTACAGGCAGAACTGTTCTCCTCAACTAGTCACTACATTCTTTAATTCATCATACTGTGTCTGTGAAACTGAGTTTATGGTGGCTTTATATTTTGCATCAAGGCCAGAATCAAAGAGACTTCTGCTTTTCATCCTCTAAGGTTTCTGTGTAATATTGTATTCCTTTGAACATTTGGGTGTTTTATTGTGAGGTTTTTACAGCCTATCCTGCATTTTATTACAGAGTAAGCTGCTTACAAGCAAGCTTTAAACCCACGTAGGTGAGACTGAAGGTTTAGCAGCACTTTTTGTAGATATGAAATAACTATTAATATGAATGTCTGGTTTTGTTGACTTAAATGCTCCTAATCATGACTTCGAAGGATACTGAAGTGCACAGTTTCACGTCCAGCCTCTTTCTTTTGACACAAGGTGGCGCCACAGGTGTCAAAGCAGACAGTGCGGTATAATCCTGTAGTAAGATGTGTCATAACATGGCATATAATTGACGTGTCGACATAACATGGTTGTACACACTAGTTTGTCATTTCAGATGAACTGTCTTAACTGTCATTTTAAGTGACTCACTTTCTGACACTCTCACTTTTTATTTTCACCTCTGTGATGTTATCATGACACCACTCCACTAAGCGTTAAGTAGCCTATGTGTAATTTACCTTTTTTGGTATTCCCAGGAAGAAATGGCCTTCGCTGAGTGTATAAACATTTATTCTTAAATCCTGCAAAAATAAATGTGAGATGTCTTCAAAACGTATTAAATCAATTTGTGCTCATCCCACTGAGCAATACACTTGCAAACAGTGTGGTTTCATAAATCATAGCATATAACAATAAATCAGTAATTTTTGCGTCTGCATCCTCCAAAGGTGTCTCAGTTACATTATAATGGAAGAATTTGTGGGAACTAGACGTGTGATATATTGCAACTAAAATATCAATATCATGTGCGTGTCAATTATGATATTAGAAAAAACAGGGCATACCACTTTTTCTTTGTGTGTTTGGTTTATAGTGTGTGAGAGACAGTAGCATGTAAAGTCAGCATATTTCACTGAGCCCTTCTACTGAAGTGCACGTCTGTATTTTAGGAATTCATGGTTTACAACACAGTGAGACAACTGGCCTATAAGATAGTGAAGAAACACTAAATGCTTTAAAATGCAATTATGGCTGGAGGTTTGCATTATGATAATAGCTGCAGGACACCTTCATTATCACTGTGTAATTGATTGTAATTGCAGTAAGCAGGCATTGCTTTTCTGTGTGTGCAGGCTGCGTTTGAGGACAGGAATGCGACTGCAGGGGTGTGTGATATCAGTCTCAGGACAGGGCTGCAGGGTGGGTTAGGGCCGTGTGTGTGTGTGTGTGTGTGCATG
>JAPMOB010221730.1:0-16558 GCA_029875015.1 Lepomis gibbosus | reverse complement strand
CACACACACACACACACACACACACACACACACACACACACACACACACACACACACACACACCCATTCCTTGGCCATACTAACATGTCTTGTTTTCACTCTAACAACAGATAGATGAGTCCAATGGGTTTGGGAACACTGCCCTCCACTTGGCCTGTTTTAATGGTCAGGATGCCGTCGTGAGTGAGCTGATCGATCACGGCGCCAACGTCAGCCAGCCCAACAACAAGGGCTTCACCCCACTGCACTTTGCTGCCGCCTCCACACATGGAGCGCTCTGTCTGGAGTTCCTGGTCAACAACGGCGCTGATGTGAACGTACAGGTACGCCGGCTGAACATCTGCCTCCTACATGATCACACACTGGTGAACACAGCGGATTATTTAGTAGCTATAAGAGTAATTAAAATACTTCTCTCAGGAGTTGGTAAAGACCAAACACAGAGCTAAAAGAGAGTGAATACTCTCTGAATAAATGCTCATGTTGCTTTGTGTCTGCTGGATTTGTAAATATGCAACTGTTGATATGATGTTACCTTGTCAAAGTGTTACTAAGTCAAGGGTAAGCATGTCGACACAATAATATAAATGGTCTTTACTCTGTGGCCACCTTGGGATGAAACTTTACAGTTGCGTCAGATCTTTATCCATCCAACAGTTTTGTTTTCTGGTGTGTTAAAAGCATTATAGCATCAGGGCCTGATTAGCACAGCTACATACAGTCCTATAACAATATAGGCATAATCAAATGAATTGTGAAAGAAAAGATGTAAAGAAATAAGACCATAACTGAGGTAATTGACAACCTCTATCTTCAACATGGGTTACTGTTAATGTTCGTGTTTTTCAAAACCAAGGCTGTGTTTTTCATAAAACATGGAATCTGTTCTTTTATTTCTCCTCCACCTTCCTCAGAGTCGGGATGGGAAGAGTCCTCTTCACATGACGGCAGTTCACGGTCGTTTCAGTCGGTCCCAGACCCTCATCCAGAATGGTGAGATCTCTTTTTATGCTTGTTTTTGTCTCTTAAAGTTACAGGTGTTGTATATTCTTGTAAATTAACGTTTTACTTCAGGTGGGGAGATTGACAGTGTGGACAAGGATGGCAACACCCCTCTCCACGTTGCTGCCCGCTACGGTCATGAGCTCCTCATCAACACGCTCATCACCAGTGGAGCAGACTGCACAAGGTTTGTTTATTCACCTGTTGAAAAATTTGTGTTAAATTACTTATACTAAAAGAGACTATTGTTTCCTTTCTGCATCTTTCTCCAAAGGCGAGGAGTCCATGGCATGTTCCCTCTCCACCTGGCTGCCTTGAATGCTCACTCTAACTGCTGCCGGAAGCTGCTGTCCTCAGGTAGCATACAAAGTTAACCCTGAACCAAATGAAAGTAGATTTAGTTTCCTAATTAGGTTTCCTGTCACTAAGGAGTTCTTGAACTTCTTCTTTTATATTTGCATATTTACTAAAAAAGATTGCTTTGAATGATGTTCAATTCTCATGTGTTTTAGCAAAATATTATTAGGTACACCTACTGTAGCTAATGCTAATGCATACCGCAACAGCCCTGCTATAAATTCTGTCCTCAGGAAGGGTAAGAAGTTTAGTTTTTGTTGAAACTGTTTTAGAGAAGTGTTTATCAAGTGGATGGTCATTTTGGAGGCTGAAGTTTTGACAGGTGTTTCTATTATTTTGTCCACCCCATTAACTCCTCTCTGGAAGTTGGTTTCCTTTTTTGCCTGGAGCAAAAAAATAAGGAATGGATTAATTAAACAGTTTATCTGCTCTAACGTAACTGAAAGAGCATGCTAACCTGTCCGGCTAACTAGCCCGCCACAAACAGTAGTGTTACTTCAAAAGCAAAGAGTTAGCATTTGAATAACTAACTGCATTAGTTTGTGGGGTTACAGTGAAAAACACTAGCACGTCCACTGTGTTTTATTTTCTCACTATGGTAGCTGGCCCTGGAGTCTATTAGAGTTTAGGCTAACGTTAGTTCTATCCTGTTCTTTATTGGATTTGGGAAGCAACCCCAGCCAGCATTACACAGTAGAGTTACATTTGATAAACAGATGGTTAAGCCTGTATCCTACAAACCTTTTCTCTGTAAACATTAATAGTGGAAAATACTGTGTGAAAATACAAGCAAGTCTGTATGCTAAGAAGCCCAATAAGGCTGATCTTTAATTGTTCCTAATCATACTAAGGAGTAATTAGCTGTAAACTGCAATCCAGGAACAAAGCTGTTTCTTAATTTACATTTCTATTTATCAACTGGTGATGTTTTGCCGGGTACGACGTGGAGCATTAGCCTCAGTCTTTTAGCATAAGATAATGTATGTAGCCCTCACGTGTATATTTTTTTAATCAAATGCTTTAATATGCTGGAAACAGAAAAGGTCAGCTAGAGACAATTGTTTTTATTCACTGAGCTGGTAACGTTAGCTAAATTAGCTAGGTTTTGTAATTTAAAATTCAAACTTGACTGAGATTTCTGGGAGCAATCATCCTTTGTGCTTTGTCGATATCAGCCCCGCATATGGGCTGATTCAGAGTCTGTTTTGCCTTAACATCATCTTCAATTGTAATTTTCAGGGAGGTTGTTTGTTTTGCTCCAAGTGGTGAATTCTTCCACAATCACACGTATTCAGCTCTGGCCAAATTCAAGTCACAATGTTCCAGAAACAGACAAAACCTCACTGAGTCTTAATTACTTGCTGATTGGACGACTCTCCCTCTGGACAAGAGTGTATTCTGTCGAATTCTCCTCCTACAACATCGACATTTGTCGTTTATATCTTGTTTGCATCTGAAAAGTTTTCTTGTTGCTTCTGGCAATGAAATAATTTGTCTTTCCACTCATGAGAAATACTACTGAGACTAAGAATACAGAAAAGACTGGTATATTAAATAAATGTGTGAGTATGGAGTAGGGAAAAGACAACAACCCTTTCTGGCTTTAGATCCCTTTTGACGATTTAACAAGGCCCTGGCCCTTGTGTCTGGCGGGAGCAGGATGAAGCCGGGCTTGTCATGTTGCTCTGCTGAGTTGCTGTGAAATAACAAAGAAGTCATTTACATGTGCTTGAGCCATGTGCAGCTGCAGCGTTGCGTCTGGTCGGGACTGTTGTGAGCAGTAGTGGCCTGAGCTTTTGTATTTGTTGTAATAAATCAAAACCTAAGTGTCCCTTTTAGACCGCATCTGATGAGGCGTGATGATTAGGCAAACTGGAACGATGAAGGATTAAAAAGCCATGGCACAACACGACAACACAGTTTTCAAAGAACAACATGACAACACAGCTGTCGTGTTGTTCTTTGTAATTCACTTTTGTGCGACTGTGATGTTAAAGCGCATTCACTAGTAGATACTTTTATCCAAAGAGATGTACAAAAAACGCATTCACCCTCCTATAGATGCGATCCAAACTTGCATCTGTCCCAGCTACTTTAGAGCATGTTCAGTGCTTCATTAGAAATGCTTAGAATTTATTTGAAAGAGATCATCAGATTGCATGTGGTGTCCAGGTGTAGTCTGAAAGTTAAATGGATGTTTTGTATTCTGGCAGTATCAAGGATCTGCTGACAAATTGTACACATACACATTGAAGGAATTGCAAATTAAGTAGGTATTTTGTCTGTCTCTCTGTGGTTAGCTGCATCATCCAATCAGGTTCGCATCTATAGTCCTAATTCTGGTGACAACCATTTGAAAGCCTTGAGGCTTGTGTTTGACCCGTTAGTTGTGATCAATACAGCAGACTCTATGCGACTAGTTCCTGTGCCGTCAGAAAGTCCTCCCTCAGGAGCAGGAGGCGTTTTGTTTGGGCGGGAACCTTTGGTCCAGGAAAAAAACTGAAACCAAAATCTTGCAAGAGTTGCATGACATCGCTTTGAAATAATACAATTATACATCAAAAAGTTTGTTTGTTTAGACCTGATAGAAGGAGCATAATTTATATGTACATCACATGCAGGTGCAAGGTCAAAAACATGTTATCAACGCGTAAAGTAGAATGGAGTAAAGTAATGCCTGCAAACTGACTCAAAAACATTCCCAACCTGAAGATTGGGACTGGGATCAAATTAAACTAGAATTGCAAGCAGTTGTAAGCGGGGACCAAGCCTGGGTGCCCCTGCGCGGCTCTTTCATATAGCCCCTCGTGAAGGCGTACCACATAAGGTCCCCAAGTTTGGTATTGATCGGCCATTCCAATCCTAAGATATGACGTGACTTCCTGTTTTTAGAGTTTAGCGTAAACAAGTGTTAGCATATAATTGAAAAAGTTTTTTGCGTATCAATCAGGGGAGCACAAGCTTGTATCAGCTTCGTCATGCCACATAAGCTCACCAAGTTTGGTGTCGATTGGTCATTCCAAACCAAAGATATGAGATGATTTGCTGTTTTTAGTGTTTTGCACAAACATTTGTTAGCGTATAATTGGAACATTTTTTTGCGTATCAAGCGGGGGAGCACAAGCTTGTATCAGCTTGTGCCGAGTTCGGTGCCAATGGGACTTATGGTTTTCGGAGGAGTTAATCAAAATAGGTTTTTCAGTTTTTGCAATTTTGCACAAAAAAAAAGATTATAGACGGAAATGGGCGTGGCCTGTACCACGAGATTCAGTTCGATCCCCTGTATGCATGAATATAAGCCCAAATGCATTGACCTTGCTAATAGCGCCCCCTAGAAGTAGAAGTGTGCAGATTTTTGTGCCTGAGTTACTTGTAGGGATTTGTTCGTTCTTTATGAGTTTCATGTCTCCAGCAGTTACTGTCTAGGCCGCAGTATCAGTTTTGGCAGAAGAATAATAATGAAAACAAATATGATTACAATAGGCTTCCCAGCTCCGCTGGTACTGGGAACTGCGATGTCTTGCATTCGCGGGTTCCCAGCCCCACTCGGGCTTGGACCCCTAATAAAACACATAAATGTGTGTTTTGGAGTCTAACTATAGATTGTTGTATGGACCTCACATGAGCTGTTAAACTCTGCTCACATGACATCTGAGTGAAATAAGTTTGTGTTGTCCCCTTCTTGCGCTGCTATATTGCTGTTGTTTGTTGTGTGTGTATGTGACACTTTATAACCAAACCACTTTCACACATCAAAAGTTGCCCCTTTTTATTTTTTTGAATGAATTCCTCCTCAGAGAAGCAGACAGCAATGCTACTTTCATTTTGAACCATGCTTGTTACTGCTGTTATGTGGTCATGATGTAAATGTGCTTTAAACCAGAGGGAGAAACATTCAGCTAAAAACACTATGTGAGGTGAAAGGGACAGGTGTTCTGATCATCACGTTTTTTCTGCATTATCAAAGTAATCAAGTGATAGTTACAAAAAGGAACTGCTAGCTAGCTAATTCACTTTAAAGAATTTTAATGGTGCAAATATGCCAACATATATACAAATATAGGCTTACACAACAGGGCTCAAGTTGGTCAGGTGGTACAACATTATACTTCCCGTTAGCAGCAATTAATTATAGGATCTGTAGATATAAAATTGTTGTATGTAGCCACATCACTATTCCAGTGTCAAGAAGAATTGTTAGCACATGCTGCTGGAAGGATAAATTACATGGAATGGCAAACTTTCTTGCAGGGACAGTTTCAGAATTCCTAAAAATGCACCTGGAAATGTTGTGGTGCTAAAAAATGATTGGGTTTCAAAACAGTGTCTTCAACTGTGAACGGGTCTAAACCACATGACCATGACAGATATTCAAACTGAACTTCTTGGTGCACTTTCTCTCAAAGATTTCTTCCTTTGCTGATCCTATTTATCTACATATGACATGTCTTTGTGACCTTCTGAGGCCTCGTAAGCTCTCTCTTAGCTTGCAGACATTTGTGTTTTCCTGTGTTTGCACGACCGGCATCTTGCACTGTCACCTAACCTTCTCCCCCTCACATGTTGCACTTAACACCTGTCTTTTTCTCCAACTCCTCCTCTTCCTGTCTGTCTCTCTCTGTGATGGCTGCTGCTGCTGTGTGTTGTCTGGCCTCCCTCCGTCTCCCTGCGCTGCCCTCTTCAGGTCGGAGGTTTAGCATAATGTGTAACGACTCGGTCCTGTCCGCAGGCTTCCAGATAGACACTCCTGACAGTCTGGGGAGGACCTGTCTGCACGCTGCTGCCGCTGGAGGGTGAGCTCTTTATAGGACATACATCTCTTTAAAAAGAAAGGTTTATAATGCCTTAAAGGAAAGTTCTTGTCTAGATGTGTTAATAACAACATCAGTGCGATGGGGCAAGAAACAAACTCAACAGATTATTCAGATTAAACCACTTTATTTAGAGGTGAAACAAACACCCCATTTACTCCTGGCATTAAAATGATTATCCAGGCATGTTATCTTGATAAGGAAGAGCGCATGTAAGTGCAAGGTGTAAATTCCTCGAGACCGGATCTGCCTGGCCAGATCTGGTGGTAGTTGGCTCTGCATTGTGTTCGGCCTTAAGTGTAGGCATACACACAATCTGTAGCCTGCAGTGGGCTGGCATCCATAAGAAACATAACTTGATAAGCTCCAGATATTTGTTTTTTAGCTAACATCAGCAATAGCAAGCGAGAAGGCTGAAAGAGACGTGCCTTTAATGATTGATTATGTCTATTCTGTGTCATGAAAGTGCCAAAAGATGTGAAACGGTGTGTGAAAAATGAAAGCAGTAAAAGTGGGAAATGAATGATATACTGTAGGCAATACCAGCTGTGTAGGATGCACTCATCTCTGCAGTGGATCAGCTGTTAACAAGACATATCATTTATCTAGTGACAGAGTGGCTTACACGCTGGTACTGCAACACAAGAAATATTTTTTATGCAAAGAAAAGAATAACTTATGTATTACATCTGCCAAATTTACAACAGGGGAGAACAAGAAGGCATTAAAAAGAAAGTTCGAATAGTTTATCATCCTGATAACATTTTAATACCAGGTGTAAATGTGGTCAGAAAGTACACTCATCTCATACAATTGTCTTGGTCTGAAAAAAATGAGAATGCACATAAACTGTGATTGATTTCAGGAGGTTTGGGTAGTTATCATTTTACTCTCACCTTAATTTTGGCTACCTGAGTGTCTGATTGTCTGACTGCTTGTGTTTATTGACTTCTTTTTAATGATGTTGCCAAGTACAATGAGACTCTAGTTGTAGTAAACTGGAAGCATTATCTGTTTATCAAAGAGTTTAAGCAACATTTGTTTCCTTTTTAACCCTTAAAGCCCTGCTGTCTGAATGGTTTGCAGTAATTTTGCCCCTCTACCTGCTCTCTGTTTGCAGTAATGTGGAGTGTGTCAATTTGCTTCTGAGCAGCAGTGGAGACCATAACAGGAGAGATAACTGCGGCAGGTGAGAGAACACATAACTGTCCAGGTGACACTTTCCTTCATAGAATTGTCAGGAGTGTTATAAGTTATTATTAGTTGTAGTAGATTAGTAGAACAACAAATTGATGTTAATTTTGAGAATCTAGAGTCCCTTTTCACTGTTTTATACAATTGGAAACAGAATTTTTGGGGGTTTTTGGATTTTTGGTCAGTTTGTGGCCTTGAAATTGTGATGGAATTTTCCCCTCCACTATTTTGTGACATTTTATAGATCAAATGGTGACCAAAGTCCCCTTATGTAGCATTTATGTATAGGACATAAACTTTTAATAAATAGTTTATAATGCAGTTCAATGTATTTGTAAGGAGATATACCGTTAATGTTTATTAATGTATTTGTTAACCACTATAACTCCTCCAATATAATAACAGAAAATCTTCTTATTCTTCATAGAAAAAAATATAGTGATTGACAAATACTGAGCATTAATAAACACCTGAAAATATCCCTTAGGCTGCTTATTATACATCAAATGTTTGTATACTGCTTATAAATGCTAAACAGTGGAGTTTAATTAAAATGTTTTAAAATATCAATAACAAGTGTTGATGCTTTAATTAGAATAAAACTGAGGGATTCAGTTTAGCACAGCTGCTACAGCAAGGACAAAGGAGAAAAACAACCCGGGGCAGAATGTGGTTTAAGCAGTCCTTATTTGTGTATGTGAATGGGTGTAGGTGAGCGTGTCTGTGAGGCATTTCTTCTTAATTGTCTACTACACAGTGCATCATTTTATTTTGTTGCCTAAATTTCTCTCTTCCTGTTATTTCCCAGGACCCCTCTCCACTACGCGGCTGCCAGCCGTCACTATCAGTGTCTGGAGACTCTGGTTGCTTGTGGCACCGCCATCAACGCCACTGACCAGTGGGGGCGCTCTGCCCTGCATTACGCCGCCGCCTCGGACCTGGACAGGAGGTGAGCTGGCGCGTTACACCATTACGTCTAGTAACAGCTCCTCTATTCCTGATCATTTGTTGTTTCCAAATTAAGATACCTCTAAATCCTCTTACTGATAATCTTGCAAGGAAAGAAGGTTGGAAATCTCAAACCTCTTCACACCACTTCTCTGGTGCTGCACTGAAAATCTGGGTACAGTAGCTGTCTGCTGTTACTACATATAGCCACCTGACGGTCCACTCCTCTCTCTTTGAGTGGGAACCAGAGGTGATGCTGAGGTGGTGATGGTCATGCATGGCCTCCAGTATTGGCAGCCAGCATCCACTAGTTATCCGCTCAACTTCTTGGCTTTAGTCTGTGCCAACGCATAAAAGAGGCTGTTGTTTGAGTGTGTGTTGTCTCCCCCTTACAGGCGTCGTGTTGCTCTGGAGCCAGAGAGTGAAGGAGTTCAGGCAGAGAGGGAGAAAGAAGCAGCGCTGTAAGTCCACACTGAAAGAAACATGAAGAGATCAAGAAATATATGGCATTTTGACCAAAGCTGTGTCCCAGTTTCACACGCTACATGCTCATGTTAACTTATAATTATGTACAAAACACAGAGAAAGTGACAGAATTAAGTTTAAAGCTTAATTTGTATTATCATAAGACAAACAAACGTGGCTGCCCTTTTTAAAGTAATTAATTTTAAGCAGATTTGAGCAGTTTCTGAGTGACTAAAACCATCAGCGGGCTTGTGTTCCTTCATCACCATGAACACACACACTGTAGTTTATTTTTGTCTCACATACACCAACCTGCTGCCCCAAATGCTCACTTAAGCTCCACATGTGGATTCATCATTCATCCACCACTGAAAATAGACCCCAATAAATGCATTTCCTCCTGTTTGAGCAACAATTGCTAAAAAATGACGGAGCCGTTTTAAAAAAATAAATATAACTATAATATGACTATATATTTGGGAGCCAGTTGTAAAAGTGTGTGTCTTCAAAGGAACTAGTGGGCTCGGGGCTGAGTGCCACAGGTACTACACATAGTAGGAAAGTGGACTACTGAAAGACGGACTAACGTGTTGTTGGTTTTGGTCTTGGATTTGTTGGCTAAATTAAATTCTGTCTCTTTTCATGTGCTATGGTTGTATGAAACAGGCCCGTTCTCTCTTTGCGCACACAAACATGAGGAATTGCACACGCCACGACACATAAACTCTGTGTACGGTTTGAATAACCTTTGCATACATCAGCAGATATCATCCAGACCTTTAACCGCCTCACGCACTCTTTCTGATGTTATCTCTCCTCTATTCAGCCCTTGTTCAGTCCATGTTAGCTTTGTTGTGTTTGTGAGTTACTGTCTTAAAAAGAAAGTTTGTGTTCCAGATGTTTAGAGTTCCTGCTGCAGAGCGGAGCCACGGCCTCTCTGAAAGACAAACAGGGCTACAGTCCCGTTCACTACGCCGCAGCCTACGGACACAGGCACTGTCTGGAGCTGGTCAGTTCAAACACACAGACACACACACACACACATCACTCACACAAATCACATGGAGGAAATAGTTGTGTTGTCGTGGCTGCAGGCGTTTTCTCTGTTGTCTGGTCATATTTTCGAAATTCCAGGTTTCTCTCTGTTGTTTCAGCGTCGATCCAGAGTTTTTTCTGTCAGTAGATCTATGACAAACAGTGCCATTACAGTTTGATACAATATATATGAGTAGGTTTCATTGTTAACAGCGGTGTGGAATAACTACATATACTATATATGTACTTTGTGGCACTTTCTACTTCCACTTATATTCTGAGGGAAATATTGGGCTTTTTACTCCACTGCATTTATCTGACAGCTTCTTTCAGATTAAGATTTCACAAAATAAGTTAATAAAATACATTGCAGTGTTTAAGATTAAACTCTTGGCTCCCAGTGTTTAACGCTTGTGACTATTACAAAACAGCAGTGTCTAGTTTAGCCCTTTTCACTTTCACAAATAAAGTAATTTCCCCTTGAAAAATGTTTTTTTTTGTTGCTGTGTTAGGCCAGAAAAATAAACTCTCATAAAAAAAGCAAAACAAAAGCCCCAAAATGACCTTTTTGTCCCTGCCATATTGATTGTACTTATCATCAGATTCATCTTGTGACCCTGTGGAGGGGCCCGACCCCCTAGATTGGGAACCACTGGTCCCAACTGTACATAAAGTAGTTCAAAATTATAAAACTACTAACAGTAAAATGCTGCTTATCAGTATTAGTACGAGTATGAGTACTTCTGCTTTTTAAACTTGAAGTTTGCTGAAAATACTTCTGCACTAAAAACGCCTGAGTTCTTCATCCTCCAATGGTTATATGTGTGTTGTTGTGACCTGCAGCTGCTGGACAGGGACGACAGCCACCAAGACGACCCTGAATCTCAGAACGCTCGGAGCCCGCTGCACCTCGCCGTGAGTCTCCCACACACACCTTTGTTCCACTATATTTTGTCTTTTTTTTTTTGAAGGATAATTCTAATTATTCAAAACTTTATTTAGGTTTGGCCCTTGTTTCTATCTGTTGTTATAACTCACCGCAAGTTACTGGGAACACTAATATTTCTAAAAAGAAGTCAGATTGGGACAAGAAACACGAATAGTCAGCCAAACACAGGTTGTGAACAAACCTCCAGACTACCCGTAACGTACAAAACGAACTGTAACTGAACTGTCTGTCGTAAACATCCATCACAGTTTATGGATGGGCTTCCTGGTTTAACTTTAAGTTACCGTTCTTGTCGTAGTGATGTGCTCCTGTGCGATGGGGGATTACACTTTTTGTTTCACCTCCAAAGAAAGTTAAATTAATCTGTGTTTTACAGCAACTTTGTACCATCTGAATACAAATGAAAAACAACATTGTGTCTAACTATTGCACATTGACAGCAGTGTGCATTGCCCCGCATAAATAAACCTATAAATAAATGGCTTAGATAATCTGGCTAAACTGTTTGGTTGTTTATAGCCTGTTTGATTGTCTGACTGCTCATGTTTCTTAACAAGAGCAATGTGGATGTGTGTCAGTGTTATCATAGCTGATGGATTTAGAATAGAAGCCTTGTCAGTGTACAAAAAATACAATGAAATTAGGAGTGCTGGTCATCAGTGCAAACCAAACAACCAGAAGCAGCTGAGACGAACCCAAACAAAGGACACAAAACAATACTGCAAGTAAGAAGATAGACAATGATGAATAAAACCATGATACCCAAGTTGTAGTAATCAAATGATCCTTTGCATTTCTTCCTCATCACAAAAAAGAAACCAGTACACCTTTCTGTAGATTATAGTTTAAATGTTAATTTATTCTCATTTGAAATCAATTTTATCAGTAACATGGTTCCAAAGAAAGGATATCAAAACAGCTCTAATGAATTATATTTGTCTTTACAGTCTGTTTCTTGGGTTTTTCCCTGCGTGACGCCACTTCTTAAAGTATTATTTTAAAGAGTCTCTGTCTCTGTGCAGGCGTACCATGGACACGCTCAGGCCCTGGAGGTGCTGCTGCAGGGGGAGAGGGAGGTGGACCAGGGGGATGAGGCAGGGAGGACGCCCCTGGCCCTGGCCGCTCTCCGGGGGCATGCTGACTGTGTTCACACCCTCCTCAGCCAGGGGGCGTCGCCACGCTCCACCGACACCCAGTACGGACGTAGCCCCGTCCACCTGGCAGGTGGGCTCAGTTTCAATCTCACGTTGTTCAAATGATTTTAATCACATTCCTGGGCCATTGTTTACATCTGGTATAAAAAACATATCTAGTCTGATATGGCTAAAAGTATGTGTACCATGGTTCTGGTGCTCTTTTTCATGGTCTGGACCAGTTTCCATTAAGTGAAATCTTAATGCAACAAAATACAATGATATTTTAAACAACAACATGCTTCTAGCTTTGTGTTAAAAGTTCGGGGAAAGGTTCATTCTTGTTCCAACATGACAACGCCCCCGTGCACAAACCCAGCTCCAAAGAAATGGTTTTCCCAGTTTGGTTTGGAAGAACTTGACCGGCCTGCACCGAGCCCTGACCTCAACCTCATGAAACACATTTGGGATGAACTGAAACGGCACTGCGGGCCAGACCCGATCACCCGCCATCAGGGTTGGACCTCGCTAATTGTCACATGTCTGAATGGGAGGAAATCCCAGCTAGTTCAAAATCAGGTGGAAAGCCTGAAAGCAGAAGAGTGGAGGCTCTAAACTGCAGCAGATTGATGCAAACAATCACATTTGGATGTCATGTTTGGGTGTCTACATACTTTCGGTCATGAGGTGTACTTCCTCAACCTAAACTTAACTTAAATAATCCACCTTTAAAATTATTTATATCTATTTAAAATTGCTTTGGGGTTTTAAACTCAGTCCTTCAAGGCTGGAGCCAAAACTCTAAAACACCTCTCTGATGTTTTAATCTCATATGTGAGCAGTAAATGTCCAACAAGCCCACATGTTACTACACATGGTTGTGCAGTGGTGCAGTAAAATAACTAATAAATGCCCCCAAAAAGCCACAAAATGTGAAATGTGGCTTTCCTGCACCGGGGGCTCATGTGTTTGAACGTCATGGTCGCTATCTATGTGACATTTCATGAGTCGCAATGTGGAGATTGGCATTTGACGTTTGTGGTTCTTGTTTCCTTCATCACAATCTGATCCCAATGAACTGATGTGTCATCTAACTGACTATTCATAAACTTTTCTTCCTCTCTGTGTCTTGCTCTCTTGCTGTCACACCCTCCTTCCTCCAGTGATGAACGGTCACACGACATGTGTGCGCCTCCTGCTGGATGAATCGGATAGTACCGACCTCATAGATGCTGCTGACTCTCAGGGACAGTGAGTGTGTTTTTTTCCCCCCCTCCCGTTCAGTTTTTTCTCATCTCTTCCAGTTTTTTCGATGTGTCCCGTCTTTCTCTCACACATCCTCTGCCTTGTCCTCGTCTGCAGGACTCCTCTGATGCTGGCGGTAGCTGGAGGTCACGTTGACGCCGTGTCACTGCTGCTGGAGAGGGAAGCCAACGTCAACGTGGCCAATAATCACGGCCTCACTGCACTGCACCTCGGGGTGAGCATTAAACACTATGAAAAGCTATTAGTAGCTTCCTAGACGTCAGGAAATAAACCTTCAGACCTGTGTTATGCTTTATAAAATGCTCAATAATACTTTAAACTAAACATGGTTCTTTAAACGCCCCCCTCATCCTCCTAGATGCTGTGTGGTCAGGAGGAGTGCATCCAGTGTCTGTTGGAGCAGGAAGCCTCCATTTTGATCGGCGACCTGCGAGGTCGTACTGCCATCCACTTGGCCGCGGCCCGGGGCCACGCCTCCTGGCTGAGCGAGCTGCTGAGCATTGCCTGCTCCGAGCCACCGTCACTGCCCCCGCTGAGGGACCACAACGGGTACACGCCGCTGCACTGGGCCTGCTACTATGGTCAGTGTCAGGCTTGCATTCAGATATACATCCGTAGTGGTTGTGGGCTGTTGTCACTGTGTTATTTATTGGTTGAGACAGTCGTGGGCTCATAGTTCCTGTCAGATTCACTTGAAACCTCACAGAAAAAGCAATTTAACATTTAACTTTTTGTTTTCTGGACGAACCAAAATCCAACATGTTTACATAATCAATTATAAACCTTGACTGTTATTACTTTAATCAAATAAATCTTCATTTTCAGACAGTTCTGCTTATTCTGAAAAAGACGTAGACCCATATTTAAAACTTATAAGAGGTTTGGAGAGGGAATGAATACATCTGCAAATAATGCTTTCATTATATTATAGTGTGATGGCTTGTTGATGATCTTTTTCCAATACTGTGTGTTTTGTGTTTGTAGGTCACGAGGGGTGTGTGGAGGTTCTGCTGGAGCAGAAGGGTTGTCGTTGTATTGATGGGAACCCATTCACCCCTCTCCACTGTGCTGTGTAAGTAACACACACATTCAACATTATTATTGATTATTGGTTGTAGTTTTTCAGATTTCCACTGAAAATTGTAGATAGTTTTGAACAGGTTTAAAACTGTGTTGATACTAAGACTCTAATTAATGATCCTTTTTACTATCAATTGATCTATTCATTTGATTATAAAAGTTTAGTCTATAAAATCGCTATGAATACCGGTTTTTGCTTCATGAGACCAAAAGTTCAAATTCCAAAGATGTTTAGTTCAGTGAGACACTACAGAGAAAAAGTAGCAAATCCTCACATTAGAAGAGCTGGAAATAGCAAATATTACTAACTCTTGCCTTATAAATGATTAATTGATCAGTATTTTCACTAATTGTTGTTCTACTTATTTCTACCCTGTTGTAGCCATGAACAGTGGTGAGAACAGCTCAGGAAACGCTACAGAAAGTGAAAAGAAAAATTTAAAGAAATGCTAAAGGGCTGCTTATTATACCGTCTTTTCATCAAGTTTTCAGCCTTTTCTAGTATTCAAAAGGAAAACTGATATTTTTTGCCTTAATTATCATTAAATATCCTGCTGCTCTGGATCTACACTAAGCAGCAACATCAAAGTTAACCTTTAATACACATGACACCTTAGATTTAGTTTTATATGGAACAGTATTGGGATGTTACAGACTTCCTAATTTCCCTTCATTTCTGTGTGTTTAAACTCACAGGGTGAACGATCACGAGCAGTGTGCATCGCTGCTGCTGGATGCGATGGGGTCAGACATCGCTGGCTGCAAAGACGCTAAGGACAGGTAAGATGTGTGTGTGTCTGTGTGTATGTGTGTGTGTTGACACCATAACATTGTTTCGGCTCCGCTGTATCTTCTGTTTTCATTCCTTCCTCTCCTGTCCCTTCCTCCCTTCCTTCCTCCTGCAGGACTCCTCTTCATGCCGCGGCGTTCTCGGGCCACGTCGACTGTGTCCAGCTTCTCCTGTCCCACGACGCAGCTGTCGATGCTGTAGACCAATCAGGTCGCACTGCATTGATGATGGCAGCTGAGAAGGGCAGAGTTGGAGCCCTCGGTACGGAGATATTTCGCACTCGGCTCATAGCTTCAATACTGCGCTGTGTTTACGTTGTTAAATAACATTTAGTCCTACTTAGCTGCTTTGATTGTGTATGTGAACATGACTCTGATTCTTGTGCTCCAGAGGTGCTGTTGACCAGCGCCAGTGCCAACCTCAGTCTGACGGACAAAGACGGTAACACCGCCCTGCACCTAGCTTGCAGTAATGTAAGTTTCCACCCTCCATTTTTTTTGTTGTTTGTCTTAATCCCAGTGTCTGCTCGGAGTGTGGCGTTCAACTGGAGTCGTATACATCACTTGCATACATTAAAACGTGCACAGAAATGATAAAAAAATACATTATAACGTTATATAGTTTCATATAGTGATTTGACAAATTCTTATGAAAATATCAATTAAAAAAGCTTCTGTGATACTTCAGGATGTAAGGTTGGCGTTGGGGTTCTGGCCTTTGTCTCTGCTCGCTATAACCCAACGTCTTCTCCTTACAGGGAAAGGAAGACTGTGTGATGTTTATGCTGCAGAAGCTATCAGACACTGCGCTTATAAATGCCACAAATGCAGCGCTGCAGACGTGAGTGTCTAAAACCTCTGTCCAGAACAAAAAGAAGTGTTCAAACTGAAATTGATGATCTATGTAGAGAAAGAACATTTGGTCGTGTGTTTGAGACTTCTTTACGTTACTTTAATAAACCTTCTGTCTCTGCCAGTCCTCTCCACCTGGCGGCTCGTAGCGGTCTGAAGAAGGCAGTCCAGGAGCTGCTGTCCCGAGGAGCCAACGTTCAGACGGTGGATGAGAACGGTAGGGTGAACCTGGTCCTGAACCTGGTCCAGGCACTTAACAGGCGCTAGCTGCATGCTATGGTCAGTGTTCAGCATGGATGTGTTTTTTTCTGTGCCAGCATGAACTCAATTGGACAAATTAATAGTTTTAATATGATTTTTCCATGTTTGCTGCAAAAGAATCTTCAAAAAGGGTTCCCACTGGTCATGGAGTTTGTGGAATAGCATGGAATCAAGAAAACATCTTCCAGTCTGGGATTCATTTTTCTTGGGAAGTTTGGAAACAGAGGATTTTTACAAAGAGGACAGTTGATGCCGCTCCACAAATTTTTGCCTTTTATCTGATAGTGACAGTAAAGAGATGACAAGAAATGAGGGACAACAGAGTTGGGGGACGACATCGCCGTTAATCTATACTCAAAGTTGGGTTGGGAGCTGGGTCTATACTACGCAAGCTATGATGACTTTCACCTTGATAT
>JAPMOB010221723.1:0-12870 GCA_029875015.1 Lepomis gibbosus | reverse complement strand
GGGGGTGGGGGGGAGACAAAAAAAATACATAACGACCGCCCGCACGCCGTCCTCTGCGGAGTCAAAAAGGCCCCTGCCGACGGTGGACGAGCAGCTGGTTCCCTTCAGAGGTAGTTGTTGTTGTTGTTGTTGTTGTTGTTGTTGTTGTGTGCGTGTGTGTGTGCGTGTAAATAAAAGGAGGAGGAGGAGAAGGAGAAGGAAAAGAAGAAGGACGCCGGGCCCGAGGACGGCGTCCCGAGACCGCGGCAGGGGCCGGCGAGAGAAAGAGAAAGAGGTGTCAGTCCTGTCCGCAGAAAAAGGATCGCAAGACGAGAACCGTCTGCCGCGGCTGCATGAAATTTGTCTGCAGGAGCTGCGCGCTCCCCTACTGCGCGGCTTGCGCCGAGGAGGCGGATCGCGGGACGGTTTTACCCGCCCGGGGAAGGACGCGCCGTGTCTACGCGAAGCCGGGCCAGCGGGAGGGTTAAATGCATACATACCAATACAAAGCTATTTATATGCAATTACATACACCTACATATAAAATAAATATTGTTTGACAAAGAAAGGATTAGGAAAAAGACATGCCTTAAAGAAATTAAAGAAGCTTTTAGATCTGAGAGAGCTGCGCAGGTTTTTCAGATGGAGCTTTAAATTTAAAGGCATGTTTCTCAATTTTTTTTTTTTTTGGAAATGCTAGGAATGAAGAGAAAAGGACACTCAGTATACCTTAGACCAGTGGTTCCCAACCTTTTTTCCTTGGCGCCCCCCCTACTTTTATCTAAGAAACGCAAGCCCACCAACAGCTGACAAAACACGCACACAGAAAAAGATGATGATGTAATTACTTACTAATAGGAACAAATGGAATCAAATGACACCTCCTTGGCTCTGAGTAAATCAATGCCAGTTCTTGGTTGGCCTTCACCAACAGTCTCCTGGTGTTTTGTTTCTTGGTATTGTTTAATACCAAGGACCCCAGGTTGGGAACCATTGACTATGCGATGACCAACATGGAATTAAACAAGTTTAAACAAATACAAAAATATATCAATTCCTGGTACCATACCATGGTCTTCCACATGGACCACAAATGCTGACAGGGCCTTGTCGACCAAAGCATTTTTTCCTGAGGCCAATGTCGTTCTTCAATTAATTGCAATGGAAGCGTGGCATATTTACAACATGGTAAAAACGGCAGCAGCGTGACGAGCCACTGAGCATCTATTCCAAGCAGGACGCTGTTATTGTCAGTTTTTACCCAGCTGTCCAATCACAGTTCAGGGAGGGCGGGGCAAACACCACACCTAGCCATCTCAGCTCTTGAACGAAACGCTGAGCCCACTTGCCGAGGTGTTTCTTCTCTCTTAAAATGTCATGAACACAGGTACGGCACCCTAGTGCTCCCAGCTAGGCATTTTCAGAAGGGCAGGTGGCGTTTTTAAGTGAAAAAAAAAAAAAAGCGAAACTCAATCATCAGAAGGTATGGGGAGGTGAATTATAAGTGGCCCAAGAACAAAACTATCTCTTGTATGATTGGGTGTCATCATTATCACTTGAATAGAAGTTAAATGAATCCCAGGCACAAAGTGCCAAAGTTCTTCTAGCTAATGTGCACACGTTGCTAACAACCATGAACATGGGATAAAGAGGGACTGTTTCTTGGATTTTGCTTTCTATCTTTCTTCCTTTTTGTAATCATTCTGTTTTGACAGTTTCAGACATAAAGTGCTACAAAGTGAGGAGAAAGATCTGGCTATTTTATGACTAGTCAGAATCCTTTGATGGCCCAGGGGTAAACTTGCATACTTTCCTCTTGCAGCATGTGGATTTTGTCTGAAATATGTGCCAAACTAGGCAGAACAAACCTCAGAATGGAGCCAGACACAGCAGGTGTACTACACCACAAAGACAAACACAGATAGCAATACTGCACAACCACCAGTGCCGGTTGAGAATATATTTGTCGGGACTATACTGTATGTGTATCTGTGGTGTATGCCGTGGTGTGGTTTTGGTGTCAGGTAAGTAGGAGGAAACTTGTGTGTTCAGCTTGTGGCTATTTTTAACAGCAGCTCCCTGCCAGCATAAAGTTAAATAGAGCCTGCACACTCTCTCTGCTTTGCTCTTCTGGAGAATCTAGCATGCACAAACATAAATGCATACACATTCATGCTGAAATTATTAGTAAATTAATCGATTATCGTTTACAAAAATGAATCAGTGATATTCACCTCACATATCCTGCAATGTGCATTTGTCAAGATAATTTGGCCAACATAGAAAATTGAAAATGGGCTACCTGTATATTAACACCTCTTATTCACCCACTCATGGCAGTGACTACCATGCAAGGCACTGGCCTCACCCATAGGTGCAATTTGGGGTTCTTCGTCTTGATCAAGGACACATCAACATGTGGGCAAGAGGAGCAGGAGATCGAACTAAAACCCTGAGATCAATGGACAACTGGTTCTACCTGCTGAGCAGTTTGTTGGTTTTTCGAGGTGGTAATCACACTTTTCAGACAAACTTTGTCCACATTATTGATGAGTGTATTGAACGCACGAGTGCCAATGATATTCGGTACTATTGTTTTTAGCCTGAGCACTGCAGGATTTTTGAGCCTGATACTGACATTTGAGAGTTAAGAAAATCTGATAATATAAAGAGCAAACATTGCACCACGAGACATTCAGGTGTATCACATTCACCTTAACCCCTAAGGTCAACCGGGCACACAAAAATATTGGCGGTTTGAGACATTATGAGTTTTTGTATTTTCCTGATCTTATAATGTGCTTTGCCCCGATACTGTATAGTGTCTCATGGCTAATACTCATGGCTCAAATGTGGGAGAACAAGTGTCATTTATTGAGCACTGTATGCAGACACTACTCTACGTACGGTATGTTTGAACAAAGCAAAGAGGAAGTGTATAAGATGTATTTGCGTGAGGGCTGAGATGGTGGGGATGAGTCATCGGCCATGCAATAGCAGCACATTAATGTTTACCAATTAACCGAACTTGACTCAGTGAACTTCAGTCAATCATTGGAATCAACATCTGTTGTGCGAGCTTGAGAGTTGTAAGCGCAGGAATGTAGCTTATTTCTATTCAAAGACAGACTACATTTTACGTTGAAATTAAATGAAAACAGGTCTATAAAAGTGACCAATTTGAAGCTATTCAGGAAAAATCAAGACATTAATATTAATGTCTTTTGACTTTGGTGCCAATTTGTTTAAATAAATAATTTGGATAAAATAACCAAATAAAATAAATCTTAATAAAACAGTAAATTATTCATGCTTTTCTGGATCAGGTTTGTTTCAACAAACACAGTGTTGTGTCCCTTAACTCTTTAGAAACTTTCTCCTCCTTCTGTGGTTTGAAAAGGTATTATCAAAACAAGGCCTAACAACCTCTGCCTGGTAAGCTTGTGAATTATTCACAAGTCTACGGGCATGTATTTTGTTCTCCCATAGTGTGTGTCAGCGCAGTCTCATACACACACACAGATTTTATCTTCCACTCATTTCTGAATTTCAGAACCTATAAATATAATTCTTTAAGTGTAATTAACTTGGTTTTGACTGATTTTGTCAAATCTAAATGCATGCCCATTGCATAACAGATTTTTACAGCTCCTTAGGATGGGTATTTTAAAAGATTAATTTGTATGTGCCTGCAGTCTCATCCTTAGTTCTCCTCATTTAATTTCAGTGTCTCCTAACTGAATCAGGTAAAGGAGGTTTGAATGTTGATCAAGATCTAGGATGAATTAATTACAATAGGTTCCTGGGAAATTCAACATAATATGTTTTGATTAAATCCTGTCTTTTAATTTTTTTCAGTGATCATATCCTTCCATTGTTCGTTATAATCTTAAAAGGCCATTATGGAGTTTTCAGGAGGCATTAGAAGAGCGGTTTTGAGATAGCAACCAGGTGTGTGCTTGTACATGTGCTTGTTTGAACTCATGAGTGAGCATTATCCGAAACACAACCGCTTTCATACAGAGATCCTGCAAACAATGCAAAAGCACCGGCATACCCACTGTGGCTTTTCACACAGACATGTTCAGGCTCTGTTACTTCAGCGCTCCCTGCTCAGAGGCAGATCAACACGGCACCGTACCTACAGCTCAGCAAGACACTGGCATACTGGCACAATACTTCCGGGAAAAAATGCAGAGAGACAGGGAGACAGCTTCACACAAGATGCTGGAAACTCGGGTGAACTCCATAGACTGGTAAACTTTTACTCAGCTTGAGGTTGGACTAATCCATGCCTGTTACATGATAACGTTACATTTACTGCTTTATCCAATGTACCACAGCGTTAGCTCGCCTGTCTTCTTTTCAGTAACTAACTTTACTATCTGTGTGTCTTACACCAGAGGCTCAGCAATGTGAGCACAGCTAAATGTATTGGATGATAACAAAAAGGTTAGTGAGCTGGACTGAATTTAATCATTGTTACACTTTACAACACTTTACTGGAATGTTTACTGGAATGTCCTCTGTGTTGTTGTTGCCGTTTTGTTGCAGTATTGAATATTGCAACATGTTAGTTAGTGTCATGTTAGTGTCACCACTGAGACAATGGAAGCAGTGTACCTGAGTATCGGTAAAACAACAATAAATCCTATATTGGACATTAGTAAGCAAACAGCAGCAGGTCCGAGCTAATGTAGCGTTAGGTGGCTGCCCTGCCTTGCATCACTATAGGCTAGTAAACAAATCACTCCACATTTGCTTTGTATCGTTACATCTTTTCTTGCAGGCTAAAGCAACACTTTGACATAAAACCAGTGGTACACAGGATAGTAACATGGGTCGCGTTAGCTGGTTAAGTAATATGGAACTTTGCACTGGATAATGCTAGCAACTGCTCAGCGTTAGCCGGCAAGCTAATGTGACTTTCTCTGTATTTTTCCAGCCTTTCTGTTGTTAACTGTGTTTTTACTCGACATCATCTCAATCTCTTTTGGTCTGCTGTGCTTCTGCACAACTTTATTGTTGTTTTTATCCTTACGTGGAGTCTGTGTTTTGGTGGCAGCCTCGGGAATTGGAAGAGATTGGAAACTGCAAGTTGATTGATCAGTATTATAATACAGGACATTTCCTCTAGTATTGTACTTAAGAACATATGTTGAGTTATTTCTACACCTAAAGGTGGATATACTGTAATTTTCACTTGACTGCATTTAACTGACAGCTTTAGTTACTATTGACTTTACAAATTAAGATTTTTACACACTAAGCATGTAGAGACATGATAAATAAGCTGAAATAATTAGTCGAGTGACAAATTAATTAACTATTTTGATCATTTAGGTCACTTTTCATGTAGAAGCATTTGATGGTTCCAGCTTTACAAATGTGGAGATTTGCCGCTTTTCCATTCAATAATTTTAATGTATTCTTGATAATGTTGAGGTTTGGACTGATGGTTGGACAAAACAAGCATTGCGGAGGTGTCACCTTAGGTTCTGGGTAATTGTGAAAGCAACAAAACAATCATTTGACTAAATGAAAAAATAATCATGGGTTGTCTCCATAATGACAAGAATCATGCAGTCTAATTCAAAATAGTTAAAAATGAGCTCCACTTTTACTTTTAACACTTTAGGTACAGTTTTCCTGATTAAAGTTTTTTCGAGTGTGATTTGGTGCCCCTACCTTTTCAGTGTTAGTCATTGCTGTTGTCGTGTATTTTTTCGAGTGTATTTAAATAAATCAGAAAATCACCTTCGAGACTGAATGAAAGTACATAATTTATTTACAGGATGAGAAAAAGAGCATGAATTACAAAACTTAAGAATGAGTTAAATATACAACAATAACAATGAAGTTTGGTATGGAAAAATAACCGAAACCAGATTTCAACAGATCTCAATCAATATTTCCTTTAGGATATTGCTTCTGGGGCAAGTTCGGATTAGAATTTAACCTATTTAAACAACACTAGCATAGTTCCTGGTGAGCCGATTGAGGACCTCTCTCTGACAGCTCAAGAAGAGACCCTGCTTTCTCTTCTTCCTTCATTTTTTTTACCCAAATCAAAGCACATCAGCGTCACCCTTTGGCACAAATTGAATTTTCCCAACAATTGTCTAAACACAGTGATAAATCAAGTCATCATGTAATCGTACTTTTTGTACTGGCTACACGCCTGGAAATTCCTGACTTTTCGGGAATTGTCTTTCATCCAGCACTTAGGTTTAAACATGCAAACTGTACATCAATACATTCTTACCTTCCCCTGACTAAATAACATGTAAAGTATACGTACATTTTCAAATGGCATAAATATAGAAACATTCTTGCATTATTTAAATGTTTAAGTTAAACCTATAACCTTTCTGTCAATTCTGGCTAACCTCACTTACATCCTGTCTTTATTTGTTATTTTCTTACATCATTCTAAATCATTGGACTTGTCCTCTAAACAACTAAAATGTTCATTTCAGGCCAGAGTTCCTAGGCATGAATGTGCACGCACACACTTTTTGTCTGACCAAAAGTGGAGTGTTACAGAAATCATATACTATATTCAATGCTTGTATGTACACTGATGTTTAGCTGGCTTAATTCCAAATCTGTCATAAATAAAGACAGCTGTAAACATGCATTTGTTTGATTAAATTACAAAAACCTTGCTAACAGCCAAACATCGAGCAAATGCGATAACACAAGACATAGCAATATTACTTATTAGTCCAACCGTGTACATAGAAAGAATGCCAGTTGGGTGTCTGTCTTGCAGCCTTTTATTTCATAAAGTTCTCTGCAACGTCCGGGAGCCTCTTGCTTGGTCACTCTCTTTTTCTCTAGTATCTCTCTAGTATTATCTAAGTCCATAGAGGCTGCTGACCACCACAACACCGGCGCCTCGCTCTACACCAGAAGCAGCATAATTTTACATGAAACTTGGGCTAGACAGCAACCGACGCAAGAACACTTACAGTAACGTTACAGATGTCTGAGTGTGTTATCTACAGTGTTGGTAATGTTACTTTAAAAAAGTAATTAGTTATAGTTACTCACTACTTGTTCCAAAAAGTAGCTGAGTTAGTAACTGAATTACTCTATAATAAAAGTAACTCGTTACCAAGGAAAGTAACTATTTGCGTTACTGTTAAAAAAAAATTGCTATATGTCAAAGAATTTGGATTTTGGAATTTGGAGCAGTTTTCACAAGTCACTTGAAATGAGTGATGCACGAGTCCAATAAATATCGAAAGTTATGTACAAACAGACAGGTGTTTGTACATAACTTTCGATATTTATTGCACATCGACAGACAGCATGAGGTTTATCCCCCCCATTAAATAATTACTTTCCTGCATTCTGGAGACATTTTCTGACCAGTTTGTGGTGGAAATGTTTTTATTTATATGAAGGAAAACAAAATTAAGATGGCAGGTGACAACTCAAAATATTAAAATATAGGCCTAATTGAATATAATGCAGTAATCAGCTTTTGGGCAATGCACTTGCTTCTTCTATATTTCAATTGCATTGCATGTTTTCTGATATAAAAAATGTTTTAAATAAGCTGATTCTGATTATTGTCCATTGTTTCATTTGTTATTTAACATTTCTTGTTGCTGTTGTTCAGAACATTTATAAAAAAAAAATTAAAAAAGAAATTCTGATTCTGACCTGTCCCCAGCGTCCCCAGCGTAAGTGACACCTATCTGTCAATATTTTAAAATGTCCCGCCCCATCCAGGCTGTGATTGTTCGATTCACGCCAAGTGACATTGACTTGACATTGACAAGTGCATTTTGATATTGAGCTACATTCAGCTCACGTCTGCTCGAAAGGTGCCCGAGCTTCTCTTGTCCCTCGTCTCTCTCCGCCAACAGAGTTTAGCAGGCAGGCGAGAACGGGAACAGGTGAGCGCTACGTTGCGCCCAGAGAACCTGAGGGCAACCCACCTCCTCACTGGCTGTGTGAGCCAGGGGTGCGTTCGGATGCCACAGTTTATTCAATCAATACATAGTAACGCACCGCATTTAACGTCCAGTAACATTAACGGCATTGAAACGATGGGAAAAGTAATTAATTAGATTACTCCGTTACTGAAAAAATAACGCCGTTAGTAAAGCCGTTATACTTAAACGGCGTTACTCCCAACACTGGTTATCTAGTAAGTTTGCTAACATCAACTCGAGGTCAACTCTGTCTGTGAAACCTCTTTTTCACTCGAGCTGGCAAATTTGCTAAAAGAGATAAACATAAGCAAGTGCGACAACACAAAACATAGCAAGCCAGCTAATAATAACTATTCCACAGAAAGTGGGCCAGCTCTGCAGCTGTCCTGCCTCCTTTCAGCCTTTAGCCATCGAGTAAAAGCCAGTCCGATATTTAATCTTGTCCAGTCTCTTGTTCAGTCACTCTCTCTTTTTCTCTTCCTCGCTTGGTCCGACAACATCTTCTTCGTACTTTTCACAGCCTCTGCCATGATATTAATATTGAGAATACAGAGCTATCTTCTCTCAAATAACTTACATTGTACATTATATACTTATATGCTTCTTATAGCTTGCTAGTTGAAGAGTAGTGTTAGCGTCATAACAGAGCTACCAACTCTCACCTAATGACAATTTTCATATGACCTTACTCCATGCATCATTTTCTCACGCATTGGAAACACTAATGTAGTCTGTAGCTAATTGCTTCGTCTAGGCGCGATGACACTCCACACAGCTGATGCGACACCGCAGACGCTGTAACAGGAATCAAGCAAACCTGGTCTCGCGCAGTATATTGTGAATTGTGATTAAATTATTATAAACTTCAAAATCCCATACATTCTCCAGAATTAAAAGAACAGTCTCTGGTTTGACACATAGAATCTGGGGGAAAGACTCTCAGGTTTGGTCTAAATTAGGGCTATCATGTCTGGAGGTTGACAAGTCTCCTGATCACACTGTTCTGACCATGATTATTGACTTGGCTTTCTATCTACACAAACATGTGGCTGTCGAACTTTTAAAACAAAAGTCCTGAGGTTAAAAGTGTGATGACTCCGTTTCCTGCGGTGGGATATGACATAGAAGGCCTAAAATGAACCAACCTCCAATACCGAATCTTACTCCAAACTAAATTGAAAAGTTGGCAGCCCTGGTCCTAAAACATTATGCCATTGTCGTGATAAATTTCCTGCCGTTCACCCTATTACAAATCATTCATTATTATTGATGGATTATTTTAGGATAAAATTACAACATAATGTTGCTTTAAGTAAAGGATCTGAATACTTCGTCCACCAACCACATAAATATGTGTGCTGCCCACTGAGCCCCATTACAGGTTGAATCCTGTGTGAAATAGAATAATTGTTACAAAGAGTTGGCTATGGTTGAGCCTTTTTCTGAGCTTGGATAAGATACAGATTATGCAGCAGTGTTGTGGTCTGTGCCTAACTTATTTAGATTTTTTTACTGTGTAAGACAAGGCTAAACTTAGTTTCAGTCGATCTGAATGTCGTCTGTCATCTGTTAGGAACACAGGTCGATCACTACTTTGGGATTTAATTTAATATTATTGATGTTTAATGACAGTTAACTGCCTCCGGTTCCCAGGTAAAGCCTAATTTGGCACTTAAATAAGATGTGCTTTGGTTGTTTTCGCAGTAATGAATGTGGGACTAGAGTTGCAGTTTCTGTTAGTGGTGATGACAAGGGAATTAACTTGTGACTATCTTAGATGGGTTAGTACAACAAAGATATAATCTGCATTCAGCAGCCCCATGTCATCTGTCTCTTAAAGGGCTATAAATCTCTATTACCACTTTCTAAATATCCACGGCCTGTTTGTGTTTTAGCGTAATTGTTTGTTCTGAGTTTGTTACAGTGTAGTATTTTTTTACAGCCAGTCATACCAAAATTTGTTTTCCATTGTATTTACAACCAACTACACAAATCTAACTCTGTATTTGTGTATAATTATAATGCCTATATCAAAATATTTCAGAGCACTTATTTTTTTTGCCGAGGGCAACTGGTACAATTAGGGACTTGGGCACAGTGTGGCTTTTACAACATAACTATAAATAGTTTCACCCTGGGAAATAATCATAACACTAATTAATGCACGAAAAGCAACACAAGTTATTCCGTGCCCTACATAAAAATATCAGAAAAAATGCATGATGTCCTGTTAATCCCACTGAGAATCAACAGTCCGGTATGCTTCTTGTATTTCATTGTTTTCGTTGTAACAAGTGGCTGGTTCAGAGAAATTAAAATCTAGCAAACCAAAGAGCAAGGGATTTTTTTTCTCCGGTGTCAGTTTACCAAACCAAAGCTAAAACACTATCATTAACTTAAGCACTGAGACACTTTTTATATACTGTAGCATATTCATAAAAACTATACCATCACCAGCCTCTCAGGTGCTTTCCTAAAGCGTACATCCTGTATCTGGGTTGCACTATTAACTCAGCTATGTGCAGAAAGTTATTTGTTGTGTGTGCATGTTTGTCTGCCTCCTGCAGGAGAAAAACAAATCTCTTAATACACTGATCTGTAACTCACAGAGTTACAGAAGCACTCCTTTGAGGTCTGAAAAGTCTTCCCAGCATGAGCATATTTAAATGAGAAAATTACTTGAAATTCCAGTCTTGTAAATATATGAGAGCCACTTTATTATGCACTCCCAGCAGTTAGATGTCTGGTTTATAATCAAATGAATACATGTATATTAAGAAAATAGAACCAACTTCAGTGCAAATGTGTTTTTCTTGTGTGTATATGTATGTTTTTGCACATGAGAAGGTACTGCAGATAATTTATATAGGAAACCATTGCAATGTCTTCTGCATCATCCTGAAAAGCATCACTTTCTGTCTGTTCATTGATAACACTGCCCTGAGTTGACTGCAGGTTTAGTGATTTCTACAGTATGAGGCCTCGACATAGTGATTCTACTGAAATAAAGATAGGATGTTGTGCTGGAAGTCAAACACAACAATTTCACTGATAGTGAGGAGCTGTTGAAGCGTTATGAAAGTCTGCACATCCTAAAAGCGGATATGACCCACAAATAGTCTGGTTACGTTGCAAAATGGTTTCCACTACTGTGTGCCACTCACCCATGAAAACGCTGTGTCCCCTCCATGTTTCAATCCACCCGCTGTTGACAGGTGAAATGAGTTGTGGTAGCTGCACCTTGTCAAGTCTGCTGTGATAACTGAGACATGTGACTTAAATTCAAACCGTTAGAAGAAGACAGTTCCTTTCCCTGGATGAATGACTTTTTTTGTATAGCCACTGTGCATCCCGTCAAAAGGCCTATTATGTGCGGAGGCATCTTGGGTAAAACTGACAATTGTTTGTCTCTAGGGAATATGCAGAAGAGGAGCGGTGATAGTGTGAAAGAGATGAGAATGGTAGAAAAGGGACAGCAATTATGCATGAGTATTATGAGTGTTTTCATTAAAACTCATGTTAAAAAAGTAAAGAAATGAGAGATCAGCCAAAAAGGGCAGAGAGAGTAAGGTATATGTCATTTTAAAATCAGCTTAAATGTGGTGTTGTTTCAAAACAATTTTATTTTCACCAGCTGGAACATAGTCACATGTGTTTATGATTTAAATTGATTGTTTGTGTGTGCGTATATGATTTGTCAGAAAAATAAGACCTAGAAAGGTCCCACATCCTTTGTGCTCCCTCCATAGCTAACTTTTTCATTGCGAGACACATTATTCAATCAACTTTTAGAAAAGCGTTAGAGAAAGCTACTGCAACAACGATAGTGTTGATTTTATCATCAAGGTGAAATGCCCTGCGCTACTCTCTGAATCAACAGCAACTTTCCAAAGAACAAACAGAGCAGTGCAGCTGGGTGAAGTTGTAGGTTGGAGTATTAATCCTGTAAAAACAAGCTGTCATCCAATAATCAAACAGAGGCTGGATCGATGGTGGCGGAGATCAGCTTGTCAACAACAAACCTGTCCGATACCAACCACTAGTTCAACATCGAAATTGACCGATGCTATCCTGAGGTTGTCGAGATAGGGTGTTGGCAGTGGGCGCAAGAAAAACAAGCAGCTGTTTGAGGACTAATGTAACCTAAAACAATGCCGCATAAGCACAATCAGAAAGTGTATACGCAGCTATGAAAGAACTCCAATTTGTCCTCACTTTTGCTCTGCAGGGAGTTGCCATTTGCCTACTTTCCACAAACTCGAGACCATAAGCATTTCTTCTGACCATTCTCCTAGAGCTGTTCCAGATGACATAATAAAAAACCTCACTGATATAATTCATGGCTCTCATTATGGGAAAAATGTTTATGAGTGAGCAGCAACTTCTAAACAGACCATCTCCTCCCTCTTGTGATCCTGTTTGATATTGATGTAGCTCCCAAGCAATAGCTGCAGGTGCATCACACACACACACACAAAGTAGTTCTTAGGCGTTCCACATTCTCATAAACAGATATCGCGGCCCGGCAGTGTTTTCAGAAGCATGCTATTTTTGTCCCACCGGGCTAAAGTGGTAGCCAGACAGTCTAGGACCAAATAATCACTTTCAGCGCATGGCACGGAAACTGGCCCTTCCGATGTCACTGATCCAAAGATGTGTGGGAGCGCTCGGGGTCATTATATCCCACTGGAAAGTTAATCTCGCACCAATTAGTTCCAGCCCAGGAGGTACCAGCGGGCACTGTGCTATGAAATGGTGGTATCCTTTGGGAACCCTCCTCCCACCACTCTCTCCCACCTTTTTTCTTTCCACAGATCGACTTCTACACAATGAAGCGCGGCCTTGCTTTCAACACACTCACACACTCTCTCTCTCTCTCACACACACACACACACACACACACACACACACACACACACACACACACACACACACACACACA
>JAPMOB010221722.1:0-26609 GCA_029875015.1 Lepomis gibbosus | reverse complement strand
CGTATCCAAACACGAGCATATTGACAACACAAAATAACAACTGATTCTGTCGCTAATATGTCGTAAATCTGTCGCAATGAGCTCAGGGGTCAGAGTGGTCAAAGAAAACCTAAGAGCTGTTCCCTTTTTATTTATTAGCTTGGTTTTATTTTAAATTTAGCCACTAGTTTTATCTTGTGTTACAATCATGGCTAACATAATGCTATTTCTAATCGTTTTTAAATTTTTATTTTATTTCTGGAAATCAACTTGCGACCCCCCCCTCTCTGTCTCGCGACCCCCCTGTGGGTCCCGACCCCCACTTTGGGAATCACTGATATAGAGAATGTCTGTGTCGATTTTGGTAGCGTTTGAAGAACGACTTATGATGATATAGATGTTAATTGAATTAGCACATTCTGAAAAATATAGTGACTGACTTATGAATTGACCATAGTTGTCATAGTGGATGTGCTGGGAAAAAAATTCAGCTCTCTAGGACACAAGGGTGATTTCCTTATATTTATTGATAAATATCTAGAAATTTACATATGTTGTAATAAGACACGCCCACTTTGAGCAATCCTTACCGAATTTTATGCATCAACTGAGTAGTAACCCGATCGTACAAACCGAATTTTGTACATATCCCAGGACTGCTTAGCGAAGCCCGCGCCGAGCATGTGAACAGACACGTCAAGTTTGGTAACAATAGCTTAAGCCAATTTTGATTTACGGGCATTCATGTAAAATTGTACGTAAAGACACAAAAGTAAAAATCTGTGGGGAAACAAAAACAGATTGACTTTTGACCAGCAACATATGTAGATGATCCTGCCAAAGTTTCAGGTCGATTGGCGAAACTGTCTGGGATGAGTTCACAAAAATAGGTTTTAGAGAAAAGTGATAAAAGGTTGCATAATTTGACATTTTTAGAGCAGAACACCATTGGAGCAAAGAATCCAGAGATTAAAATGATGAAAGAAGTTTGACTCTAAACAAAGCTGTTTTCGAGATAATTGCAAAAACATAAAGTTGATTGTTATAGCGCCACCATGAGGTCTGAGTGCCATTTTATTTGCCTAAGTAGTGGGTGGAATTTGCAACCCACCTGCCAATTTCGGTGAGTTTTCCTGCAGCAGTTTTTGCTGCCCAAACACTTTAGCGGAGAGAAAGAAAGAAAAAGAATAATGACAACACCTCCATGTAATTCAGCAATTTAATCTTGGGTTACCTCTGTAACTAAAAGTGAACATGACAGCTGACAAATGAGCCCCTTTTATGAGAAACTAATGAAATTAAAAAATATATAACCAAGGCTAAGGTGGCTAGAATACAGACAGGCTGTCTTTGTGTACTTAGGATATGAAATGAAAACTTTAAAATACGACCTGTGTCTTTGCAGGCATGCCACCTCCTGGTTTCCCTCCTGTTCCTCCTCCTGGATCTATGCCGCCGTCAATGCCCCCTTCAATGTCCATGCCTCCAAATGCAGGGGGACCCGGCCCACAGGCCGGCGGTGGTGGGCCTCCCGGACCACCACCCTTCCCTCCTGCCAACATGCATCCAGGTAATTGTTTAAAGATTAAAAGGTTTTCACTGTTGCTGCAAGTGGGAATTTACACAAAAGTAAACGGCCGAAATTTGACCATATGTAATAGGCTTGTGTGTCCACAAATTTCTGTATTAGCATTAATAATCTTCAAAAACTAAAGGAAAGGAATAAGTCTCAGGTACTTGGAATCAGACACTTTCCCATTACAAGCTGTGCCAAACATACCTCATTGTTTTGCACTGTTAAACATAAAAGGATTTTGTAATGTGTTGTGTTACACAGGTATGCCTCAGATGCCCATGCCCCCTCCAGCTCCTCCTGGCATGGTGCCTCCACCTCCTGCTCCCCCAGGATCAAATCAAGCACGGGCGCCACCGCCTCCTGGCATGCCCCCACCCCCACCTATGGGCATGCCACCCAGAGCGCCATATGGACCTCCTATGGGTAAGCACTGTGGCGTTTCCTCCAGTCTTTGTTGTCAAATAAAAGTCTCTTCAGCTTACGGATACTACCTCTATTAACTGAGAGAAAAGCAGTATTGTCCTTAAAAGAACAATGATAACCTTACTTCTACATATCTGGAGCAGAAAAAGATTTAATAATTTGTAGTAACGACACATGCCCATGTTGCCATGAGAAATTTTCTTCTTTGAGCAGGCCTGCTATTGGTAAACCAAATTTTGTTGCTGGGTTGTCTTGGCACAATGTTGTCTTGACACCTTCACTATAGTTGAAAACAACTCCTAATAGTGAAAATAAGAAACACTTGACAAGAAGCTTCGTAAAATCTTTGGTCCTCTATCATAACAGATGGTCTGCTGATTTAGAGCTCTGTGGATCAAAGATGGTCAACTGTTTAAGTTTTGGTCCAGATTTTAGGACGCTAACAGTGTCATAACCATGTAACAAATGGTCAATAAATGTTTGATTAAATTCACTCGAATCACAAACAAATTAGCAAATTAGCTAATTAACAAACAAATAACTAACAAATTAGCACTTAATTTTTCAATTAAAATAATTAATTTTGTTGAGGAAAAGGAACTGAAAAAAATATTTAACTTGATTTTGCTCATGCATACTTGCTGAAAAAATATTTTATCAAAATTGTTTTAAATGTTCTACCTTAAATTTGATAAGGGATCCACTGTTTAGCATTACCGTAAAACTTCAATTAATAGCAGAGTCCAAAATAGCCGCCTACCTCCTTTACTGGCCTGGAGTGGGAACACATTTTGACAAATAAACGCCTGCCTCAATTAAACGCCTGGTCTGGTTTTTATAGAAGTTCTTTGGATGGATAAAACCTCTTAAACCCCGCGGGATCACCCGCTTTAGCTGCTTCTAAGCTGCATAGATCGTTAATACAAATTAAATGAATGATCAGTATGTCAGTATGGACATGCTGAACATTGTTAAATCAGTTAGATTCTCCACGATACCACTGTTAAGTTCATTTAACGGAAACAACAAGACCCAAAGTCTAATTCTTCTAGATTTGCTGGTGTAACCTGCATGACTACAAGAGAGGAAAAGGGGGGAAAAGTGCTGACTCTTTGAAGCGCTCGTTAAGTCTGAATCTGTCCTTTCCTTGATTATTTATATTCCTTTAGTCTGTAAGGGTCCACTGATCAAAAGAATCAAAACAGTTTTTCATAAAAATTAATCCAAGTTGTGAATCCTGTCATGTGAAATCCATCACTCTCGGTCTGCTAACTTCTCTCATCCTGTACCGTGTTGTTGTTTTCATGGCGACACTTGATGCTCAGCAGTTCTCTGTCTATCCTGTGTGCGAGGCAGAGCGAATGAGAGAGAGCGAGCAACTTAAAAGCTTAGTAATTATCCAGGGATTTTGTATAGAAAAAAGTTATGCATCAACATGCATCGATAATCATTTTCTAATGGAATCGCAGCCCTCTGAATCGTAATCGAATCGTGAGGTGCCCAGAGATTCCCACCCCTAGTTTAAAAGCCACAATTAACCATCTGGTTTCTTCAACTTTCACGCAGGAGCAAAAATCTGCCGTTAAACTTTAAAGAAGTAATGATTTTTTTTTATGATTTATTGTGATATTTTATCGATATGACATATGAAATTTTTATTGTGATATCACTATTGGCCGTATTGCCCAGCCATATGTGCAAATTACAGTTTCATCCTCATGTGAAGGGGTTGCTTGTTGCTACTGTTTACAATGGTTACCTTTGGCTGCAGTGAGACCACATAGTCAGTGTTAAAGATGACATTATGACCCTTTTTCTCTCTCTCAGGTCCACATGTGCCTCCAGGTATGAGAGGGCCTCCGCCTCCCATGCCTCCACCTGGCTACGGTGCAGGCCTTCCTCCTCGTCCTCCATTTGGCTTCCAGAGAGGGCCTCCAATGCCTCCAAGGCCCCCTGGTGTCCCACCCCGTGTTCCTATGAGAGCACCAATGCCACCGTAATCCATCTCAGACTCCAGAAATTGGCTCTCTTTCTGCTTTGCTTTTTAAAAAACATCTTAAGATTTACTCAAGTTTGTTATAGTTGGAATAATTTAACCACCTGTTTGTATTTTTTTTGGTCACTGTACAGATGAAGACCTTTTGACAAATAAAACTTTTAGTACATGTTCTGCAGTGTTTTTTTTCACCTCCCAGACAAGCATTACTTTATGATTCAATGTTTTTAGTTTTGTTGCTCAAAAAGGTTACTATTTGCTTTAGTTTATGTACAAAGGTTCTCCTTCTCAGTGTATGCGGCATATTTCATGCTAATGGGAGTTTTTTCACGGCAGACATTTTGACGACTCACTGACAAGGAATGGATATCCTAAGATTTATGCTGATTGGATAAAGGGAGTTATGGTCAATTTCTTACTAAACCCCGCCCTGTGAAAGATAATTTGGTTGATGGCGCCGTTTCCCGCCGATCTTGCTCATTTGTAATATAAATGTGTCAAAGTCCCAGAGTGCAATAAGCCTACCTATCCTAAATGTAATGTTGATAGAGTCAAAAGCCTGAAAGTATATGTATGTCACCGTTTTTACGTTTTGCATAGTAAAAAAAATCCATTTTGGCGTTCGTTTATGATCCAAGAGGCGTTTTTGTACATTAAAGTGGACTTGGATGAGACATTTCACGTCAATCGGACTGGTGAGGGTAGTGCCTGTTTCAATTTTAGCGCCATCATCTGGACGCACTTGCACATCATTTCCAGTTATTGCGCCAAGTTTCATGTTTCTGTTAATTCCAGCTTTGCAACGTGAGCTGCGGCATAAAACAAATAATACTGATGATAGCTCAGTATTAATAAACAGACACAAACTCGATAATTCTTAAATTCTTATGTCAAAAGAGACAGTTTATTTAAATAGTTCGGGTGATGACATCACTGCGAGGGAAGGCGTTTCTTCAGGTCTTGATGCAGCAGAAGGGATCAGAAATATGGCAAATTGTTGGCATGGTAACAGGAGTCAGGTGTGCTGGCACGTGTGCGATGTCTGTGCACACAACTTGATATTCATGTGTACAGACAATCTGTAATTTGTAAAAAGGCAAATGTGTATTGTGTGCATTTTGTATGAAGGGCTTTATTGTGTACACAAGCCTGCCATTAGCTCAACTGTAGGCCTATTTGGTTCTTGGGGAAAGTGTAAATTGCACGATTAAAGGCACATTAGCCCGTGCAAAGCTGGAGGAAAGTGGAGGAAATGGGCGCAGATTGTGTGCAGACATGCGCCAAACCCCTCCAGATATGAAGGCGTTAATGTGCTCGTGACGGTTTGCACGGGGGGGAGGGGACCCCGCACATCACTGAGTGTGTGAATGGCGTGGGCTTCTCTTCTCCAAACCGCACAGCATCATCACTCGGTTCACGGCAACAGCCTCGTACGCATCATCACCCTCCTCCTCCTCTTCCTCATCCTCCTCATCACCATCTCCCGGCTGAAGAGGGACCACATCGTAGGAATAAAGGTGAGCGTGAATATAACATGGATAATAACTGTTTGCGGCTGGTGGCGTTTTAATGCGGTGTGTTTTAAATTTTTGCATTAAGACATCCTGTGGAAGAGACGATGGGCGTGTTCTCCAACCGATTCTTTACGCAGCAATTAAGATCGATTTTGTGAATCGAGAAACGGGGCCAATCTATAATCTAATTCAAGTCGTGATAAACTGCTGGCAGCGGGATTCCTAAGAATGAGAAGAGATGTCGTTGCAGGCGAGCAGACAATCAGCTGCTATTTGTGGCAGATTTGTATTTGAATCCGGCTGTATTTGTGGGCTGTTTAAATTGGCCTGTTAGCGACAAGGCCTTTTTCTTAACATCAGTGAAGACGATTATGACCGGACTGGATCACATTAGCACATATTCAATCATACTCTTTAATTTGCACTTTTGAAAAATAACAATCCTACAAGGCACCAAAACACCACAGCACATGTATTATGATAATATGGAAAGATTTTGGCCCTGCACGAAGATTTTTTTGTCATTTCTGTGGCGATCGTCTTCAGTAGTGAACTCTCCCAGTTGCTTTTGCTTCTATGCATGTGATGTGACGGTTATTTGCCCTGCTTGGCCTTGAAAGCAAGTGGATGCTGATTGATTTTTGAAAGGAGGAGGTGAAAAAATAAAAAAAGGTTGCTCAAACAAGGGAGAAATAACAACCATCCTCCTCATCCTCAGACCTGCCTGCTCTCCTCCGCTGACAGGGTGAGATGTGTGTTGCAAGCAGCACTGGGCTGCAGAGATGTTATCAATTTGACAACAGGACAAAATGATACAAGTGGATTTAAAGCCTTTCTTTGTCTCTGACTAATGTTTGCCTTACACTTTATTTTCTATCTATCTATCTATCTATCTATCTATCTATCTATCTATCTATCTATCTATCTATCTATCTATCTATCTCTGTAATATGCTTCAGTGACCTTAAAGCACATTCATGATTTTATTAAGGTTTATCTACATATTACTCCTACAGCTATTCTCTGAATTGAACATGGACTGGAAGCATTGCTGTCTATATTGTGCAAACACTGTCTTGCACACCTATGTGGCTGATTTCCATTATTTCCAACCATCTGACGTTTTTTTTTTTACAGCAGACATCTTGACATGTCACATGTGATGTGTCACGTCACTTGTGCAGGCTGGCTCGCTGTCACACTGTCATGGTTTACAGGGCCATCATTAATGTTATTAGTAACACCTGTTACTTTCATGCAAGTATTTTCTCTGTGACTAAGGCTGCTCAGGTTGATGTTGGGTGGAGCTTCATATGCTGGAATTATAACCAAATTAACTAAACTTGAAAAACAGTCATAAAGATGTTATTGGTCTCAGCCTAACAGGTGCAACAACACAGTCCCAACAGACACTTGTCATGGCAGGAAAAGCATAAGAGTTACTATTAACTAATAACATTAGCAATGGCTTTGTTCTATTCAAATGTTCCAGTAAGCAATGACACCTGAAAACACATATCATTTTACACAGGCGTGTGTGTGTGTGTGTGTGTGTGTGTGTGTGTGTGTGTTATGTTTGCAAGGGATAGTGATTACAAGCCTGCATGAGTCCAAGATATTATTAGGTTAGTGTCCTACAGTTTAGCTTGGCCGACCAGGCCTGTGTGGTTTCTTTATCAGTGCCAGTAAATCTGCTTGTCATGCTGACAGTGAAGGCTCTTTGGCCTTATGACAGGAGATGATGTTGAATTAAACATAAACAAATGAAACGCGTGTTGTGCATTGATCAGGCTATAGATGCAGACATGGTTATATACCATGAAACCATAAATTGCTCAATTAAACTAAACTACTCAGAATCTGTTTATGTAAAATTGGGCATTTTAACTACCTTAAATACACTTTTGTTGTTTTGTAATTACACTTCAGGATTTAAAGGCTGATTCTAATAGTGCAAAATATTAAAATGAATAAAATATAATGGATTTCATGTTTTACCATGAGAAAAACCATGAGAATTTCATTATGTGAGAGTGGAGAGGGATTTGAAGTAATAGTTAGACCATAATGTACGGAGATACAATGCAGTGAAAACCTTAATCTATGAAATGTTAATATAATATTAACAGTTCAATTAATTAAACTTTATACCAGAAAATTTTACAGGTGTCTTTGTGGTTTGTCCAAAGATCCTGACCCCTGACCTCAGTATTTCTAAAATCCTGTCTGTGGCCCTGTATATACTGTATACCTGGCATACATTTAAAGCTATGTCAGAACTCGTTTCTGAAACGGGTCGAAGTGAGTGCGGTGGTGATGTCTCTCGTTCTGTATCTGTTAATTCACTGCACCCTGAAATCAAAGTGAAATGTTGTTTTATTGCACACTGACCGGAGGCACACAGTGTCTTAATACAGAAGCATATGCATGTGGGTACTGTCAGTGAACTACACAAGCTGGTGTCTTATCAATGTTCTTTCTTCAAAAGGAGATGTGATACTGCAGTGGACAGGTAAAATGGATATCGATTTTCAGGCTTATTTCTCTCAATTTCAAGCCTCATTTGATTTAGCACACAGCTTCTCTAAATCAGCAGTTGTTCACTTTTGTTGTTCACTCCATTAAAGGCCATGTACGGCTTGATTTGATTAAGTATACTCTATGGGTTTATCGCCAAACCTGACATTACATTGCTTAAACTAGTCACATACTTCCATTTTGTTATGGGATGATGACATAAACAGTGAAGCCCTTACAGTGATGTTCTTTTATTCCAAACTAGTGTCTGATCCTTTGGAGCATTATCTCAGTCACATTACATTTGAGTCATGTTCACGTACTGTAGCTCTTCTCCATGAACTTGAACTGAAGCATTCAGGGCATTTCCGCACTAAGAAACATCCATTAAAAACCACTCTCACTATTCAAGGCTTGATGCCTTGCCCTGTAATTGCTGCTCAGACCCATCAGTGATTCAGCAGTGAACACATGCTGGGCAAATATGTACATTTAAGAGGTATAGTTTGGAAACACACTATTAAAGGCTGGTTAGCTGGTTTGGTTAGCTGGAAAAAAAAGATCCGTTCAGAAAAAGACATAAATGCACTATATGTATTTTATAGTTGCTTTGTGTCTCTTCATATTAATTTGTGTCGTTGTAATTTTGCGTCTCTTTGTTGACGTGTTTTAGTCTTTGTAGTGATTATGTGTCTCTTGTAAGTTTTTTTGACTTTTTCTAGTCCTGTTTATGTTTGTAGTCGTTTTGTTGCTCTTTGTAGTTGTGTTTGACTCTTTGTAGTGATTTTGTGTCTCTTGAAGTTATTTGTATTTCTTTTAGTCATGTTGCATCCCCTTTTGGTTGTTGTGTGTCTATTTGTAGTCTTTTTTGCATCTCTTTGTAGTTATGTGTGCCTGTAGTTTGTGGTTGTTTTGTCTCTTTGTTGTCATGTAATTGACTTTTCAGGAAGAAATCCATCAATTGAAAAGGCCATTAGAAATGTACACTAACGCTTTTGAAGGTCCTGTCAAATGCCTCTCTAGATAACAAGGCGCCTTTCCATGAAACCAACCTCTAGATGCCTAAATGATTACAAAAAACAAAAGATTGCTAATTTCTCTACATTTTTATTTATCTTTCCATTTTTTCCTTAGACATAAGACGAGACTGGTCTCAATTAAGTAAGCCAAGGAGTCAATTCTTCAAATCTGCAAGGTGTATCCTGAACAAACGGAAGCTCCAGCACGTTCAGGTGGCCTAATTCTTTGACCACTTTTGGATCTTGCGAACCTTTTTAAAATGGAGGACGGCTACCAAAACCGGACTGCCATCATAAAAAGTGCCAAAGAAATTGCCAAAGAAGTCAAGCGGCAAGCATCCAAGAAGGTTGGCCGTTCAGTGGATCGGGTGAGTGATGAGTACAGCAGGCGCTCCTACAGTCGGTTTGAAGAGGACGATGATGATGACTACCCTGTGCAGGGAAGCCAGGATGGAGGCTACTACCGTGGAGACAGCCAGGCGGCCAACGACGATGAGGGAGGCCACAGTGACTCGACAGAAGGTCACGATGAGGATGATGAGATCTACGAGGGCGAGTACCAGGGAATTCCCAGGGCGGAGTCAGGCAAGGGCAGCATGGCTGGAGGTCCAGGCTCGGTGAGGGCTGGTGCTCAGCAGTTCAGAGATGTCGGAGTGTCCGAGGGCGAGAGGAGGAAGGACCAGGAAGAGCTGGCTCAACAGTACGAGACCATTTTACAAGAATGTGGTCACGGCAAGTTCCAGTGGACCCTGTACTTTGTGCTAGGGCTGGCTCTCATGGCAGATGGTGTGGAGATCTTCGTAGTCGGGTTTGTCCTGCCTAGCGCCGAGAAAGATATGTGCCTGTCTGAACCTAACAAAAGCATGCTTGGTAAGACTCTTTTACTATTGTGTTTTCTGCTGTTGTACAGGTTCTGGTTTGGCTGTGTCATGATGTATTTTTTTTGTTGCTTCAAGAATAAGGCCTTCTCTATATTTTTTTTATTGTCAACAAATCTCCAAAACCAACAATGAATTCATCCTATTAACAAGTATTGGTGTGTCCAAAGCCTGATAGAGCTTATTCCTCTGAGCCATAGAGCATTATTGTTCTCCAAAATCATTATAAACACATCAGTGAGCTACGCCTTTGTACAAGTTGACATTTTAATGGTAATGATTGACTCACTAGAGAACCTAATGCGTATTAAATCGTGGCTGAAAATAGACCCCAATAAATACACCATTTGTTTGTTTTTGAGTAATGGTTCCTAAAAACGACAGTGTCCGGCTGTTAATGAAACTGCTATACTTTAACTATATTTGCAATAAGTTAACTATATATTTGATTTTTAAAGGTTTGTCTTTTTCAAGTAATTCAAGAAAAATGAAGAATATCTGCCTGATCTTTACAGAAATGGAAAAGTGTATTACTATTTTAAACTGCTTGTTAGCAGAGTAAGCATGAACTTACAAAGTAAGTAACATAATGGTAGGAGTACTGTATGGCAGAAATAAAGAAGACAGGACAGCTTAACACTAAATAAAAAGTTCTGCAGTAAAAATATTAATTAACCAGTTACAAAATCAAATGTTTCAACATACACTGACATTTTGTATGTTTGGGTATGTAGTATGTACATGTGTAATAATGTAATTTCCTTTGATCTCTCTACAGGTTTGATTGTATATTTTGGGATGATGGTTGGAGCTTTTCTCTGGGGGGCTCTGGCTGACCGGATAGGCCGTCGTCAGTCTCTTCTAATCTCTCTCTCCATCAATAGTGTCTTCTCCTTCTTCTCTTCCTTCGTCCAGGGCTACAGCACCTTTCTGTTTTGCCGGCTCCTCTCGGGTGTTGGGTAAATTGAAAAATACTGTGTAAATTTTTGTAACTTTTTCTGATCTGATGTGTCTGTGACTTTACTGTAACGCTGGGTATGTTTTTGTGAAGTCTACAATACAATCAAGCAAGGCCATTAAATTATTTTAATGTATTTATATTTACATGCAGCCATGATCTGATTTAAAGCTGCAGTCTCAGAACAGCGAAAGTGAGTTGGTTACCTCACTGTGAAGATAGAGGAGTCCAGGTCTCCATCTAACAGTCACCGTAGCTGCTCCTTGTTCCATTACTCCTTTATTTTGTGACAAAAAAATGCAGAAAATGAGAGTTTGCCTTGTAATATAGACGCATTTTGGATGAAATTTGACAGTGTCAAGCTCACTGACAAATATGTCACATTTTCTGTGACTATTTCATAATAAAATTCAACTCATGTTTCGCCAGTTAAATGCTTTTAATGTGAAGTTGCAGCAGTAGAACATCCAGTGCGTAATACTGCATATATATAAATATGGTAATACTAGTGGGCCATAGGTTTAATCATAAATTGTGTTACCTCATTCAGTGATAGATACAGATTTATTTAAATGAAAATCTTAGAGATCGAACTGTGTTATACATCACTGAGTTTAATAGTGGAAGGCTAATTCCCGCATATAGTAAAGTTTCTCAACACTTAGAGTTATTACTCCATTAAAAACAGCAGTTTCTCTGGTTTAGTGAAGTGGCAAATTGAGATGCTAAAATCCATTTGTAGTCAAATCAATTACTTTCCCTCAGAGCTTCTGTTAGTTAGTGTTGCACCGTGGTGATGGAGTAATGCAAGCAAACAATGTTAAAGTATTAGTGACCAAACAAAACAACCAGTGCAGTAAATTAAAGGTTGGAGAATCAATTTGTAGTGCCTCCATTTCTAAACAGCTCATTTGCTCTATTTTTATTTTCAGGAGTTTGAAGAAATTTGCTCACTCAGTATTATACCGTGTCTGTTATATCCATAATACAGTTATTTAAAGTAAACAAGTGACTGACCAAGTATATCAGCATATTAAAGAGTGTTTCAGGATATTTAGTATGCAAAAAATAAACTTACCTCTTATTTCCTAGTAAAAATGCTGTTAACCTGACAACCTAAACTCTGTGTGCATCTCTGGAGCTCAGCTCTTAAACACAAGTCTGGGCTCAGTTGGTTTCTTATCTTTGCAGGATTGGTGGCTCAATTCCCATCGTGTTTTCCTACTATTCTGAATTTCTGTCCCAAGAAAAGCGTGGTGAGCACCTCAGTTGGCTCTGCATGTTCTGGATGATTGGGGGAATATACGCATCTGCCATGGCATGGGCTATAATCCCACATTATGGTAAGTACAGAAAACTATCCCTCAGTTTTTAAGGTTGTGGTTATTTACCTTTGCACTGTCCAAGCTAGCTGATGATCGCCCCCAAAACGATACCACTCATGTCTGTATGTCTATTAGATATAAGGCTATAGCCCTTTAGCTTAGCATAAATATTAGAAACAGCAATAAACTAGCCTGGTTCTGTCTAAAGGAGTAAAGCTCATTACAGCTTATTTGTTGCAGTTACCAGGTACTGTGCCCATCCGGGAAAAAATTGCAAAATGATGAATTGTGGTTTTTACACTTTTTAATTGTGCTACAACAAGATATAAGTGAGTTTTACAGGTGATCATAGGCAGATTTTGTTACCTTTTTTCAGTCTTTATGCTAAGATAAGCTAACCGACTGGTGACGGCAGCTTTTTATTTAATGGACAGGCATGTAAGCGGTATGATTCTTCTCATCCAACTCTCTGCCAGAAAGCAAAAAAAGCACACTTTTCAAAACTATTCTTTTAAATCTAGATATTTTTGCAGTATTAACATAATGTTGAGCTTCATTTATGCAGCAGGGGGAGCTGGCTGGTAAAACCATGCAGTTTTAAGCTTGTATGCTAGCAAGCATATTTCCAGAGACACATTTGCACTGTGGTTGACCTGTGACTTCCCGAGAGAGAGAGAAAAAACAAGAATATGGTTCCTACTGTGTCACATCAGATTAAATACATTCCATACTGTCCTTTTTAAAGATTTATCCTCTGACCGTATCTGCACTTGACTTGACACACGTTTGTAGGGCAAAGTTAAAGTGAAAGGTGTGAGGTCATTTCTTTGAGTTTTTTTTTTTCTTTGTCTTCCTAGGATGGAGTTTCCAGATGGGCTCGGCGTATCAGTTCCATAGCTGGCGTGTGTTTGTGTTAGTGTGTGCGTTACCTTCTGTTGCAGCCATCTCTGCCCTCAGTGCCATGCCAGAGAGCCCACGGTTCTACTTAGAGGTTAGCAGATGTGCTTGTTGACAGTTACAGAACACAGTATTAGCTGGATTTGCTCATATAGGAGATGTCTTGATCTTACATAATTTCTTTTTCTGAATGTTTAAATTAATGCAAATAAATAAAGAAGAAAATATGGAAAGGTTGTACATAGTTTGACGTTTACTTTTTTCCATACCAGAATGGCAAACATGACGAAGGCTGGATGATTCTGAAGCAAGTTCACGACACCAACATGCGCGCAAAGGGACACCCAGAGAAGGTGTTTTCTGTGAGTATCTGAGAAAACACTGTTAGATTAAATCACATTGTTTTGATCAGCTCACAACCAATACTTCCATTGACAGGTAATTCATATGTAGTTTTTTTTAAATGAGGTCTGTGAGCAGATGAGAGATGACAGGTAAGGAGGGTAGAGAATGACTGGTCACTGGTACAACATCCACTGTAGTCTACTAGGTACATAAGAAAGAAATTAAAAGTCGTTTGATGCAATGAAAACATGACAAATTAGATTTTCACTATCTAAACAAATAGTCAGGTGCATATAAATGGTTTCCGTTTTACTTTTAAAAACCCTTATTATAGATATATAGAAGGTCCAAACATGTGTCTCCACATTATTTTATTTACATTTCTGCATAAAACAAAATATTGAAGGTACACTTAGCATTTTTTAAAAAGCAATATTTTAGCCAAACAAGTTGTGAAAACAGACAGTGGATCAGCTTACTAATGTAACAATGCAACCTTTCCATGTCAAAGATTGAGACTAACAATAAATGTCAAACAAGTTGTGGCTTTAAATAGAGGTAAAGCATTCAGATTTTAGGTTGTTAAGTACCATTGCTATTTCACATTGTTGATTTGCTTCATCATTTACCTTTCACTGTGCTATCTGTCTGACATTCCTCTATGGTGGAGAGAGAGAGGGAGAAGTTTCAGGAAACTTTTTCAGAAATGCCACTTATAGTAGTAACATGGTGGTTGCCATCATAAGTCATTCCGTGACATCTGGGAGGCCTCTGAGGGACTTGTGCCTCTTTTATCCAAGGTCACCACAATTAAGACGGTGAAACAGATGGATGAGTTGGTGGAAACTGGCACAGATACTCCAGTGTGGAAGCGCTACAGGCTGAAGATTATGAGCCTCTCCCAACAGGTGAGTGAAGTTAAGCAGGAAGAAACATTCAGGTGTGTCAATTCTTTAATCAGGGGTATTGTAAGAGCAACTAGGAGATTTGTTGTTGTGCAAGTAGTGCTGAACCAAAACTATAACATATAATAAAACACCACTGAGATCATATATGAGATCACTGCTCCTCTGTTTTACAGTTATTGTACCAGAGTGTGAGGTTGAGTCCTTTTACAGCTTGAGGCATGGCCGTAAATGGCCTCTGTGGAGCTTGCATCCGTGGAAACAAACAGTGTGTAGGTGGCAGCGAGTCCAAGAGCCGCTAAGAAGGTTTAAAATGCCTTCTTTTGTTTTACTGATGAATTATTTCATCTTCTTAAAATGTGTATGAGTGAATTAAAAGGAAAATAAACAAATGATTACAGTTTTTTCCCACCCATATCCATCTCTCGCTTTTTGTCTCCTAAAATTGAATTTGGTGAAACACACAACTAATTTGCATTTCTTCTAGTTGTTATTATTTTTTGTGTAGATTGTATGTTTGTATTTGACTTTCTTGTGTTTAGACATGTTTTGTCCTTGTGCTGCACATTGTTGCACACCACCACTCCAGGCAGAAACTTTACCAGCTTTTGTGCCTGATTTTTAATTTTCATTCAGCCTACGCTCTGCTATACGCCTACACTCTCTAGTTTCTTCTAAATCTGCCACTGCACCACCTGCTTAATGCCTACTGAAAAGTCTCCAATCTTGAAGTTGAAATTGAAGATTTATCTCCTATTAATAAAGTTCATTCGAGCTCTACCAGTTGCGTGTTACTGCTCAGAAATGTAAAATAAAATAAAACAACACAACATCAGCTTAAAGTTATTGGTGTTTGCAATGTCTCTCAAAACATAAGAGAATCAGACCATTTCACTGACAAGAATCTTACGAGGAGTATAAATTTAGTCTCCCAAACTTTCTTTTTAAACAGTTGTGTGCTTTCTTTTTCACATGTTGCAGATCCGGAATAACATTCTTGCGTGCTTCAGCCCAGAATATAAACGGACGACTTTCATGCTCATGGCTGTTTGGTTTACCATGTCTTTCAGGTAAACTAAAGACTCATAGAACCTTTGCTATGTGGTGAATCACATTCACCTTTGAGGCTTATTCCATCTGTCCCTGAACTTTTGCAGCTACTACGGTCTGACGGTGTGGTTCCCAGACATGATCAAGTACATCCAGAAGCAGGAATATGAATCACGCACAAAGACCTTCACCAAGGAACGTGTGGACCACATCACTTTTAACTTTACCCTGGAAAACCAAGTGCATCGCGAAGGACACTACTTCAATGACAAGTAAGTGGCTTGTCAGCTGCAATTTTTGTTCCTGGACACTTAAAAGTTGGGATAATCAGATTTACATGTGAATGCTTCTAAATTCTGAAACTGTACAATACAAAACTGAAAACCTGTGACCTGCTCACCAGGTTCCTCAACCTGAAGATGAAGTCCATGGTGTTTGAAGACTCCGTGTTCGAGGAGTGCTACTTTGAGGACATCACCTCCACACACACCTTCTTCCGAAACTGCACCTTCATTGCAAGTTTGTTCTATAACACAGGTAAACATGGACGGAAAATTCATCGGTGTGTGCACCAAGGTGGACAGTTAGTCTAACAAGGGACTTTTAATTGGAGCTTCAACTAATTATTTGATTACTGATTCAACTTAAAAATTGATTTATTTTGTCATCATTTAGTCCATAAAATGTCAAAAAAGGGAAGCAATGTGCAGCATCACAAGCACTGGAAGCTTAAAGTGTTTTTAAATCCCTTATTTTGTCCAAAAAGTCAAAGATATTCAATGTAAACCTGCAAAAATGCTTCTTTTAGCCACTTAGAGGAAGAAAAACAAGCTCCAGACACGAGAGTGGCTTATTATTACCATAAAATATTGTTGGTTGTTAGTAGACAGTTACCTATTTATACATCCAGTAGACAATGAGCAAAATTTATTTGGAGTCGTGTTTCTGGACACACAGCAAATGTTAGTGTAATATTCACTCTCCTTTTAGCTCTGGTCACCTCCTGTGGAAAATGCTAAGTGCTCCACTATGTTTACAAACCAGTTGCTAATTGTCTCTCTGCTTGTTGGTGTTGAACAGGTGGCGCACAATGGGTTAATCAGAGCTTTTTGCTGAAAACAGCTGTCTGGAAAGCACCCTTATGAGAGCAGATAGCTAAAACAGTAACTTATGCTGTCAAACTAAAGCAGTGAGTTAAAGGATAATAAAATGCTCTGCACAGCTGAAGGGAACAGCAAAGTCTGGTGACAGTTATATGTCAGCATCTTCTTACACATTACATATAGTCATTTGATTTTGATCCATTATTAGTATAAAAATATAGGTTAGTGCTGCTGTGTGATATTAAACTGAGACACATTGCAATGTAATCACTGTACTTTATTCACACAGCTGCTCAGCAAAAACAATAATCATTTGAGATTAAACATGCATTTACGATCTTGTTTTGCAACCAAAAGTAAAAATAGAGAGAAGACACAACATAGTGGTTCAGCCGGACTGCAACTTTCTATTGCTGGTATTCACGGTTACACTGCGGCAGAGCTGTTACTGTAGCAGCGTAAACAAATCCAGACCGAACTCTTTAACAGCAGCTTGATGGGATTAGCTGTGAAAGTTCTGTGATTAAGGAAAAACAGATGTAAGAGTGTGTTAAACTAGATAGTCAGAACCAAAGCCCCTCTTAGACTCGATGGAAAGACAGAGGCTGCGTTCATCGTTCAGACCAGTCAAACATGGAAAAACTTGCTGCTAAACTCATATTACAGAACTTGGCTGCCATTGAACAAAGAGCTCTTTCTTGCAGTTTTGCAACATGCCTGTGTTGTGTACAGTTGCTGTTGTTTTTTTTTTTTAGATGTTTTCTTCTTGAACGTCAGCTTCTATAGCAAGTATGACCTGCAACTTATTTTATAGTTTCAATAGCTTATTTATATGTGAATGCTTTGTATGTAAGCATGTTACCATGCACTAAAAAGGCACAAAAAGATGAAGTAATTTAAAACTCCCTTTTGTTTATGTGGCATCTGCAGTACATGGTGGGTTTTTGCTGTATGGTTTTGATTTCTGATCTTGCTTTCATCAATCAACGTGTCGGCGTCTACCTGGCAAAAGCTGTTTCTCTGCTAACCTAAGACTTCACTTCCACAGCAGCAGTGTCTTCTTATCCCTGAAGCCAGCGATACATTCTTTTATGTTTATGTCAATTGTGCATCTAAAATTTTATGATCGTTCAGCACTTTTATGCCTGAGTCCTCGAATAAAACTGTTAGTTGTTACTGGTATGGAAGCACTTTCAGCAGTGTCATCAGAAAATCTGATGATGTAGTTTGTGCGGCCGCAGGCAGTGAAGTATAAACAGAGCATCAAATAACTTTTGAGGACTTTACCCCAAGGAAACCTGGTATTTAAAGACAATGTGACCTCTTCTGACTTTCTACTATATATTATTAAATATTTCTATATTTTTGTTATTTATTTTAAAACACTGATACTGGTGGATGCTTTTTTTATGTTTAATTTCTGCCTGAAAGGAATTTAGATTAAAAGCAGCTGCTGGCAGCGGATTGATTGTATGGTGACAAATTTCCTGGTTTCTGCTGGGAAATCATTCAATCCCCTCTTTCAATGTTTTAGAAAAACAAATAATTTATCGGTTAGGGTTATGTAGGTTTGGTTTCAGAGGACAATGGAGACCTTAAAGGTCTTCAAACAAAAAATATAAATTAACTGCGTATTATGCTTTCCATAATAATGATAGGATAAGCCAACCATTATACATGCTATCTGAATCATTGTAACTTTAAAGCTCTAATCCTAGTTGTCTCACTGATAAAGACCTGTTGTATCGATAGTACAATTTCTGCTATATAGAGCATTGTCCTTTTAATTTTTTTAACCTCTACATATATTCAGGGAAGTTTAACTGAGAGGAAATCTCTCTTTTGCAGAAATGTCTTGATCATGTCAAATGTTATTGCAAATTTTTTTTGATATTGACAATTATGATAAATGTCAAATCATTATTTCTTTTATGTTTAAGGGCTGATTTTGCTCCTGAGTGAAAGTTGAAGAAACCAAATAGTTACTTGTGGCTTTGAACTATTCTTTACAGTAATGGGTATGACAAATTGTCAGGAATGAGGGTGCACAAAGCAGGAGAGAGCCCAAATGCGAGACACTACTTGCTGAGGTTTAGTTCCAGGGTTTTTAATCCAAGGCAACAGGCAAAACAAAACTCAAAGGCCGTGGAAACTGGCCACATCCAAAAAGCAGAACAAGTAATGCAGCAACTTACAGAACACACATCATACAACTATGACCGGACAGAGACTAAACAGAAAAAACAAACATATATACAGGGTTTACATGGTATATAAAGCTCCACAAAAAGCCATTATTAAACATTTGGCTCTCTTACCTCGCTATCATCTGCTCACAGATTTCCTTTCCTATACCTAAAATCCACCGGACCGCGAGAGCTCTCTTCTGAGTAACGTGCATTCTACTTGTCCGAGCGGACAGAGTGGGTGGGGGGGTGGGGAGGGGTTGTAGGGCAGATGCATTGTACAGTGGCAGAAACTGTAATGGAAGTTGTGAACACTTGTCATAATTCAGGAAAATATGACCCGTGAGAGGACAATGAAAAACGGCACTCTCCCGCGAGTTAACCGGAGCTATGTTGCTCCTTGTTTACTTCTGTAGCCTGCAACAGCGTGCTGTGTGTGACATTGTTGTGTTAATCTTCTGCGCATGCGGGTCACTTTCAGGCTGCGGACAGTTCACACTGGAGTCTGATATGGGCCACATTTAAACTATAATGTGAACTGTCAAACCAAAAAAATTGGATCTGGGGAAAAAATTGGAATTGAGCATTAAGGCCTGCAGTCTGAACGTAGCCTAACAGAAACCCATGTAAACAGACAAACACAGACCAACTACAACACAGGGATCATGACCCACAAAACCTAAACAAGAACACAGAACTAAGGCAAGCACGGATCAAAACCAAAAGACAGGCAACAGTAAATAAATTAATGCTGTGGAGACTGAACACAAGACAGGACTGAACACCAGAACACAACAGACCTTAATGACAGATAATAACCAGATATATAATAACCCAGACTAAATAACAGATACCGAACTGATCAATAAGTAAACACACAGTGAACTAAACTCAACAGATGACAGAACTAAAAAGTCGTTACAAAACCCAAACCTCAGAATCAAGAACCAAAACCCAGAAACAGAGAAATCAAAACACAGGGAAGGCATGGCCAAAATAATATAACACAGAAAACCTCAGGACAGGATCATGACACAAACACTTGATGCCAAACAGTGGATCACTTAACAAATCTGAGGCAGAACATTCAAACATGATAAAATGTTTTTTCAACAAATATGCATGAGTAAAATCTACTTTCACAACCTTTTTCTCAACAACAAAAAAAATATATTTATAAAAATAATTAAGTGCTCATTCATTTGTGATTCAAATGAAGTAAATTAAACATTTATTGAACCGGTTATTTAGATGAGTGTACCGACATGTCAACACTTTTTCAACTTTTTCAACAACTCCTCTATACTGTCATCTAGATTGTTGCAAAATCACAAAGATTTGAAAATTAAACTGTAAAAGAAAACTGTGAAGACTAAATTTTTTAAAATGAAGCAGACATTTTACCACCCTCCCCTGTGGAAATGACACCCTTACATTTATGTCAATAAATTCCTCAAGTATTCATGAATTTCTTAATATTATATAACAATAACACTTATTTTTCTCTTTGTCTTTCATCAGATTTGTTCAAATACAGGTTTGTCAACTGTAAGCTGATAAACAGCACCTTTCTCCACAACAAGGAGGGCTGCATTCTGGACTTCAGCGATGACTTCAACAATGCCTACATGATATACTTTGTCAACTTCCTCGGCACGTTGGCAGTGTTGCCTGGCAACATTGTGTCGGCTCTATTAATGGACAAAATTGGCCGTTTAAGGATGCTGGGTGAGTAAATCTAATCAATGCACATTATCCACTTATGGCCAGAGAGGCTCTTTAACGTCATGTACCTCTCACACCTCTCTCCAAACAGCGGGATCCAGTGTCATATCTTGTGTCAGCTGTTTCTTCCTGATGTTCGGCAACAGTGAGTCAGGGATGATCGCACTATTGTGCCTGTTTGGTGGCATCAGCATCGCCTCATGGAACGCCCTGGATGTGATAACAGTGGAGCTCTACCCCTCAGATAAAAGGTAATGTCAGATGTACCAACTAGTGACTTTTTTTTAATAACATTTCATATATTTATAGAGGCACACCTGTTTCCTTTTACAAAAAAAAAATCTATATATACACACTGAACAAAATTATAAATGCAACACGTTTTTCCCCCATTCATCATGAGCTGAACTCAAAGATCTAAAACTTTTTCTATGTACACAAAAGGCCAATTTCTCTCAAATATTGTTCACAAATCTGTCAAAATCTGTGTTAGTAAGCACTTCCCCTTTGCCAAGATAATCCATCTACCTCACAGGTGTGGCATATCAAGATGCTGATCAGACAACAATAAAAGGCCACTCAAAAATGTGCAGTTCCATCATACAGCACAATGCCACAGATGTTGCAATTTTTGAGGGAGCGTGCAATTGGCTTGCTGACTGCAGGAATGTCTACCAGAGCTGTTGCCCGTGAATTGAATGTTTATTTCTCTACCATAAGTCCTCTCCAAAGGTTTTCAGACAATTTGGCAGTACATCCAACCGGCCTCACAACCGCATACCACACCAGCCCAGGACCTCCAGATCCAGCATCTTCACCTCCAAGATCGTCTGAGACCACCCACCTGGACAGCTGCTGCAACAATCAGTTTACATAACCAAAGAATTTCTGCACAAACTGTCAGGAACTGTCTCAGGGGAGCTCATCTGCATACTCATTGTCCTCATCGGGGTCTCGTCCTGACTGCAACTTCGCATTGCTCTTTTGCCATTGAAGAGGAGTGGACCAACATTCCACAGGCCACAATCAACAACCTGATCAACTCTATGCAAAGAAGGCGTGTTGCACTGTGTGAGGCAAATGGTGGTCACGCCAAGATACTGACTGGTTTCCAGACCCCCCCGATGCAGTGAAACTGCAGCTATTTGAGTGGCCTTTTATTGTGGCCAGCCTAAGGCCCACCTGTGCAGTACCCATGCTGTCTGATCAGCATCTTGAAATGCCACACCTGTGAGGTGGAGGGATTATCTCGGCAAAGGAGAAGAGTTCACTAACAGATTTTGACAGATTTGTGTACAATATTTGAGAGAAAATGGCGTCTTGTGTACATAGAGAAAGTCGTAGATCTTTGAGTTCGGCTCATGATGAATGGGGGCAAAAACAAAACGGTTGCATTTATAATTTTGTTTAGTGTACATTGGGTGGTAGTAGCTCAAGAGGTATCTGCTCTAAGGCCACTTGGATGCCTCCTTAAAGAACTCTGGCACATTTGATGAAGAAAAAAACAGTTTGCCTGGCTCTGTTCAAATGTAAAAAATGTCTACTAACTAACACATTATTCCTTTTTTGTTGAATCCATACAAAACAAGAGAGTAAAATAGAGCTACATCTTAATTTATGAGCTTTAGAGGTGCTGGCAGATAGATTTTGTTACCGTTGGAGATAGCCAGGATAACACTAAGCTGTAATAATGCTAAGCTAAACTACTGGCCTCTGGCTCCAGCTGCATACATAAGTGATGAAAGTGATGTCAGATCTTCTTATCTGACCCTCATCACAAAAGCAAATAACTGTATTAAACAACAACAATTCTACCTAGGAGTACAATAAGTACCTGAACCTGAACATTTATGTGAAAAAAATAAATAAAGATTTCTGTATGCACAGTTGTGTTCAAAGAAAGGCTTTGTTTGTTTTAGCATTTAGGTTTGTTTTAGGATGTTTTAGTATGGTTTTAGTTATGTCAGCGGTTCTACAAATTAGAAGGTGTAGTAAAAGAAAACTAAGCAAGTCCAAATACAATAATCTGGCACACTGAATGCAGATCAGTTTAAATTAAGTAATTAGTGATTAGTGTTAAAAATCCTCTTTGTCTCAGTTGCTGAAACTCCTCACTGTGATTGAGTTTGTCCCTTTGTGTTCAGGACCACAGCATTCGGCTTTCTGAATGCCCTCTGTAAGCTGGCGGCCGTCCTGGGCATCAGCATCTTCCAGTCATTTGTTGGCATCACCAAGGCCGTACCCATCATATTCGCTGCTGGCGCACTCGCTGCAGGGAGCTTCCTTGCAACAAAGTTGCCTGAAACACGAGGCCAAGTGTTGCAGTAAAACAAACGACCAGCAGTGGGCAGCAGAGCACAACTGGAGTGTGTGTTTGAAAGACCGAACATCCCTGAGAGCTTCAGCGCTTCCCGTCACACACCAACAGAACAGACTGCCATCCCCATTGTAAGCCCAGAATCCTTTGAAATGTGGATTGCATTACTCAAAGTCTATACAGAGCCATAGTGATTAAAAGAAGACCAAACAGATGTAGAAATAGATACCTGTGTTGCGATAACTACATCTGAATGATAACATGTTCATCAGATCTTTTGCACAGGGTGACGCAGTACAAATTGTTGTGTGCAGGAAGGATAAAATGTTAATTTCTGGGAGTTTTCTCTCACTGGCCCACAGAACTAAAATATCAAAACACAATTGAGAAGACACGAATGTCACGCAATGAGATGAGACTGAAAAAAAAAGCCATTTACACAGTGTTTTTCTTCCTCGTCTTGTCCTCTGCCTCAGTGACTCAATGGGCTTTCAGTGCTGTTTTTTTCATTTGCTGTGACATTACTGGTACAATTCACTTCACATTTCCATTCAGATTGATGCCTGTGTGTGATGACAAGTTTTCCTTTGAAAATATCTTACAAAGAATATCAGGGTGAATATATTTTCTCCGAAAACACCCATGACCACTGCCTACTACTGAAGCCAGACCTGCTGAGAGCTTATTTTCTACCAAATAATATTAAAACATTCCAGTGAGGTTTGATTTATTCAGATACAGAGAAAATATTTTTTCCTTGTCCCTGCATAAATCTACTTATTCATAGCCTCAAAACACAGGTGAAGATGCATTTCACTGGATTCTCTGTTGTAAATGGGAATAGCTTGATCCAGCTCCTCTGTGTTCAGTGTTAAACTAATGTGTTTTCCCTCCCTGTTGTTTAACCTTACAGCTGTGGTAGTGTGATGATGTTGATGTCTGCAGCACAGGAACGTCTGCAGGATGGGTTTTGGTTCAGTCTTAAATGTGAGAGCAGATACTATAGTGTAAATGAGTCATACAAGTGTGTTTGGGATTGTACGAGACAAGAAAATGTGTCTGATTTATTCATTTAAATGCCATAATTTCATGCAAATCAGTGCAGCCATGTAGACTCTACTTTACTGGTCCAACAGCAGAATGTACAGAACAGCAGCCGCACATTTTTAGAAATATTATAGTAGCTCAGGTGTGGTATAACGTTTAGACCACTTTTACTGCTCATATAATGTTTCAGCACCACTCCGCCAAATGACTGTACACCCAAGAAGTCCCATATGCATAGCTGCATTAATTAGCCTTAATATGAAAACAAGTCACAAAACAAGTCATTTAATTGAGTGTGAAAGTTCATTCTTGACCTTGGAAACAGTAGTTTGACAAAAGAAGTCCACTTACTAGCTTTTTGCAGTGTGTTTAGTGTTCATAGTTTTCATTGAATGAAAGCTCTAGAAAATATGAAGCTGACCTCAACTTAACATTTTTTGTCAACATCATTTCGTTGTTTTCTCTTTTTCTGTTTGGGCTCAAAACATACAATCAGCACAGTGTCCTTTCTTAAAATTGTGTTAATGCCTCTTAAAAGTCATAATATAACGTCATTACACTCATAAGCACAAATTAAACCAAAAGAAGAAGAATCTGTCCTATTGATCAGGCAGTGCGGCACAAAGGGAAAACAAATTTAAAAACACTTTCAATCTAATTTCAGTTTAAGGGTTCATGTTCCTGTCATTTCTTTAGAGCAATTCTAAAAGTTAAAAGTTATCACTCATGTATTCCACTCATGTATTCCTTTATGATACTGTTTAACCACATATAGGGATGATGTAAGTACAGAAAAAAATTATCTACTGTGACTTTCATCTAAATTGGAAAGAAATGTTTTAAAGGAAAACTAATTGAGTACCATTGTTTATACATATCACTACTTGGGTATCATTTCTCCAAAGGTGTACATCAATGTGTGCTGACAATCAGTGAGTGAGTGTGTTGGTGCTGCTGCCCAGTATAGTATATTGTTTGACTTAAATATGTCCTTTGGATTTTGTGTGTGTGTGTGTTCAGGATGTTAGAGGCTTTGGCGTTATATGTGTGTTTTAGATTAGCCTCTCCCCCCGGACTAGACTGTAACTCAAAAACACACATTTCAGAAGAATTGCAGATATTAAGGGAGTTTGTCTGACTTCTTGTGTGTTCGTGTGTGTGTGAGAGAGAGAGAGAGAGAGAAAGAGAGAGAGAGAGAGACTTTAAATGAATAATTCAACATTTTATGCTTACTCACTTTATTGCCCAGAGTCAGATGAGACAATTGATACCACTTGCTGTGGTTTAATTGTGGAGATGAAGCCAGGAGGCAATTAGCTTAGCTTAGCATAAAGACAGGAAACAGAGGGAAATTGCTAGCTTGGCTCTGTTCAAAGGTAACAATATTTTAATAAATACTCCCAGTAACCCCCCCTTAAAACCACAACTTCTTGTTTTTACATTTTGGTTCTTGTATAGGATTGCACGTGCCTACCTACCTGCCCGCTCACCTCTCACTGAAAATGAATTACAAGGCACAACAATCTGTCTGAAAAGAGCTTTAGTAGACGGGTTTTGTAACCTTTGGACTGGTTCAGGCTAGCTGTTTCCTAGTTTCCAATCTTTATGCTAAGCTAAGCTAACCACCTGCTGACTGAAGCTTTCTATTTAGCATACAGGAATGAGAATGGTATCAATCTTCTCATTTAAATCTTAACAAGAAAGTGAGTACTTTGCCAAAATGTCAAACTATTTAATGCTGTCAAATCTAGATTACATTCTGAGGATCACATATCTCCTTTGGTGTTTGTGTACAAAGTCTTGTGTGTATATGAACAAATGTGACCCGTCTTGTTCATGTTGGAGAGACTGTCTGGATGCTTCGTTCATGTGAAGCTGAATGTATGGATGTGTGTGTGTGTGTGTGTGTGTGTGCGCGAGTTGACTCTAAATCGTCTGTCACATATTTTTCTACTTTTTTCTGTTGCTGCGTTTTCATCCCTGCGATGAATACAGCTCAGTTGGGGACCACGGAAATATATTTACACTATGAGAAGAAGAAAAAAAACAACCTCATTGAATATATGCAGTGTAGAATTTAATGTTTTGTTCTTCATAATGGACTTGGGTGCTCTTTTGCTGATACAGTTCAGTGTAAAAAACAAATGCCATCAAAGATAGCCAGAGATCTCTGTTTAGCGATACAGAAAGGATCTCATCCTAAATTCACAAAGACGGCTTCACCCCCTAATCCTTCTGTATTCAACCAATCGTGGCGCATGTTTGTATCGTATTGTCTGACTTCTTGGACGTCCTGTATACCCGCTGTTTTTGTCTAAAGCAAGAACTAGTGTTTTCATTGTTGTATGATCACATAGATTTGTTGCTTGCAGTGATTGTTCTTAATCAAAGTGGGGTTAAATTTGGTGAAACTTGAGTATGTGTTCTGAAAGTAAGTTAGTGGTGACTGTGCTCCCTATTTACCTTGAACCCAGGTAACTCTTTTTTATATATATGCCTGAATTTCTGAATAGTCTGAGGAGGATGCTTGTTATTGTGCAATTTATCTTGTCACAGAGGTACAAGATACGGCCAGAAAAGGTCAATACGCTTAAGCAAAGGGAGATGAAAAAGTGCATAAACTATGCACAAAAAGTACAATTTGACATAAACTCATTTGTCCAAATGAGTTTATTTGAAAGGGAGAAGTGTGAGCAATAAAGTGGAGGCTTCCCCCAATTCTGAGGAAAGAAGTCAGTGTGAAATCCAAAAGGACCATGATTTATCAACTCATCAAAAGAGCTCCCTCTGTCAAAATGAAGCTCCTGTCCAAAATGTAAAAGTTTACTATTTAATGTTACTATTTAAGT
>JAPMOB010221720.1:0-24448 GCA_029875015.1 Lepomis gibbosus | reverse complement strand
CTGGTTTGGATCTGCCACCAAAAAGGACAGGAGCAGACTACAACGGACAGTCAGGGCTGCAGAAAAGATCATCGGTGCCAACCTGCCCTCCGTTCAGGTCTTATACATTTCCAGAGTCAGGAAACGGGCAGGAAACATCACTGCAGATCCATCTCACTCCGGACACAACCTGTTCCAGCTCCTCCCCTCTGGTAGGCGCTACAGAGAGTTTCTTCCCACAAACTACACTCTGATGACCAGCTGACTTCTGACTCACAGTATCAAGAACAACTCCTGTGTAATAACCCTGTAACTTTGCCTCTAATCAGCCACCTGTTTACTGGTTATTATTTATTCATTATTCTCTATTTCAGAGTACATGTATGCATGGGATGTACCTGTATATCTCATCCAACATTTATGTTATGGCAGAAAATTGTGTCCTCTTACATTTAATATTTTATGTATGTATCGTTTAATATTATTATTAATATTATTGTTATGGCTTTTATGTGTCTTTAACTTTTCCTCTCCTAAACTCCTTATGCTAGTTGGTGCACATTTACTAGGGTTTAGGTCAGAGCTGTGAGAGTGTTTTGGCGTTCTCCCTCTCTTGTTGTTCCTCTCCTCTCCTTGAATGTTCATTCAAGGCTGAGAGAGGATCTCTGTCCCCAAAACATAGAAACCTAGACAGTGTAAATGATTATGCGTCCCTTTGCTCGGGGCCAGACGATGATTGTGCAGCAGGTCTCTGGACACCAGCTGTATGTGTTTCAGTACTTCTCTGTTTATTCTCTTTTATTAGAATTTCTTCAAAGACAACGGTTGGTTGTTACTCAATTATTTAAGATACAATTTCAACGACAGTGTACATAATGATGATAATGTTTTTTTCCCTGCATCCTCTGCTCACTCAAATCTGTTTTGTTTTTGTTTATTGTGTATGTATGTGTTCTCTTCACTGTAGCCCGTGTCTGATTTTATTATTGTATTGTAAGTCAGCACGTCCTGAGTAAAATTCCTCGGATGTGTACACATACCTGGCAAATAGAAGCAGGTTTTATTTTGAAACGCCTAACCGGAAGCCGTGTTGTCCCGCGTGTGTAGCTTGACCCGGAGGAAACAGTCTGACGTTCCCGGCTGGGATCCTGCAGCCTACACGGGATGGACCTCACAGCTCGGGAAGGGGGAACGGCTGAGAGTCGGAGCACCGTGTGCGGGACCTACATGTGAACCACGCGTCGCTTTACAGCTCCTGGACTGATTCCGGAGGAGGACCCGGCGGTAGTGGACTGAGGACGTTATTCCGCGCAGCTGGTCCCGGACTGGAGACAAAACAACACGGACGGGAACAGGCATCCTAACTAACCCACCACGATCCAGCAACTGTTTACCACACTGTCCCCAGCCGCTGTTGTACTTTATGTTTTTTTTAAATGGCTTCTCCCGGCTCCCCTCCGGGGCTTTAACGCCCGGCTCAGTCGCCATGTAACGCGGACTTTAACGGCTCAAAGACGGTGAGTTTTCCCTTTTTCCCTCCGCTTGGAAGCTACAGCTAGTTAGCTTTAGCCGGGCTAGCCTAGCCACCTAGCAACAAGGCCGTTTTCTCTCCTTGTCGTCGAGCCATTTATGACTGCAAGTGACCGTAACAGGTGTTTTAAAGCCGGCTAAACGCGGCGAAGTGTGGTTTTAATCTCACACGGCCTGTTAGGATGTGGGGAAGCTTTGCTCAGGCGGCCGCACATCTGTCACCGCACCGGAATCGGGAACCGGGACACCCCGGGGAACAGCTGCCTTCACCGGCCAGTGGCAGCGGTCTGAGCGCCTCCTGTGGAGATCTCACTTTTTTAAACATTCCCAGACATGCAGAGGAGGGTAAACCGCCTGTTTGTGGTTAAAAACACTAAACCCACCCTGTGATTTAAATATATTTTATACCTGATGATAAACAGCTTTTAATTGATGTGTTAGGTTCATGAAGAGACAGATGAGAGCGTGAACTGATGCTTTCCCTGAACCTGGAGGTCACAGCTGTCACCTTCCTGTTTGTCCTAACCTTTGCTTCATTACACCCCCCCCCCTCTCTCTCTCTGACCAGCTGAAGAGTCCACCTGTCTTCATTTGGGGGTCCAGACAGGAGCTGCAGTGATGAACTACCAGCAGCACCTCGCCAACTCGGCCGCCATCCGGTCCGAGATCCAGAGGTTTGAGTCCGTCCACCCCAACATCTACTCCATCTACGAGCTGCTGGAGCGGGTGGAGGAGCCGGTGCTGCAGAACCAGATCCGGGAGCATGTCATCGCCATTGAAGGTAGGACTGGGAGGACGCACAAGCTTGGATGGCTGGTTTATGAAGGGTCACCTTTAAAAGCCCCAAAATCCTTGAATCCAAGTCCTTGAAAAGTCAGTTCAAGGTGGCACGATCCTGTTTAGTGTTGTGGTTTATCTGGAGAGAGATGCCAACAGATGCTCTCGTCCTCCTGCGCATGAAATTGTTCAATGCTGAGGAATGAAAGTGGAGGCAGAGCACCGACCCGACCAGAGCTGTCGGTCTAATTAATTTAGAAAATCCGTTATGTGCCGTCGTTTTACAAGCTGAATGTTGGCACCTGTGTTTTGCCATAGTTTGGATACCTGCCAACACCAGCAGTAGTATCTATGTCTAGGTTTGTTTGTTTGTTATTGCAGATTAGTGGTGCCGGTAACAGCTGCCTGACTCTGGAGTTATTTGTTTTCCTGTCAGACACTTTAGCATCAGAGAAGCAGAGAATAACCTTTTAAAAAGATCAAACGAAGAGCTGTGTGAGGCAGCAACGCTGTGAGGTTGGTTTGATTCCTTGAGGACGTCTCTGTCTTGAGTTTACAGCCTCACAAGACGAGATGTGAAAGTAATTAGGGAGCAGTATTTCAGGTGTGTCTGGAGGATGTCTGGTTATCACGAGCTTCTTGTAAGAGTCTTATGTTTTGCTTTTAATTCGCATTTTCTTTTCTTTCAAAAGGAAGTTAAATCAAAGCAGGGATTTATATCTGAGATTGTGTTTTATTATTAGTGTGGTTTATATGATCATTGATCAATGATCATTAAAAACAATAATCCAGACAGATAAGTGCTGGAGCTGTTTGAACCTGCGTCTGTAAAACGATCCACTGCTCAGAATTGATTTATTGATCGACACAGGTGAAAATAAACTGGTGTCCGTTAGCGGATATCCTTAAACCGTCCTTTGTCCTTACTTTTTGTCCTTAAAGGCTTTCCGTACAGATAAAAGCAGTGGAAATACAAAGGCACCCTGGTTTACTGAGAAACACGTCACACGCTTGTTGTTAGCGTGGAGAGACTGAAACCGTGTCAGACTCTTTTTATTTGATTAGCAGAGAAGTGGAGCAGAGTGAGTTTAATTTCTGCTCATTCCTTTGGGTCCCATGATGATGATGATGATGAGGATGAAAGGCTTGCAGAAAAGAGCCAGTGGTCGTACCTGACTCTGTTTGGAAAATGCTGTTTCATAGACTCAGAGCCGCTGTGTTTGTGTGTGTGCTGCCTTTGTTTAGGAACATCTGTATGTTGTACACAACCTGCGCTGTGATGCACAGATGTGTCCAGTCGGCCCGAGCCCTGTGTTGTTCCCGTAGTTTGATCTCCACCAAAGAGGAGGGGAATAACAGACTAGGTTGGGCCAAAAATAGGACAGAATCTGGCTCAAAAGCACATCTTGAACTCTGCAAATCTTCACTGTGTTTACACGCAGCTTTAAAGGTTAACATCGATGCATTTTCTGACATGATTTCTGACCTTACCTCCCAGAAAATGTCGAGCAGCGCTGCTAATAAGTGTCTGCAGCTTCAACACCTTCTCGTCCCCTGGGTACCCTTTAGCGTCGCTTCTTGTACGTGTAGGGCAAAAGCAAGAATAACTATGCATCATCTGGTAGGGCTGAGTAATAAAATATAATATATAATGTATAATGTATTGCAATATAATTTTCCCCAATAACAATATAATAAATGTTCAATATCTCGTCAATAAATATTTGCTTTTATTGATTTGAATCACAGATAAATTAGTTAAATTTTCTATAGAATATTTATTTAGTTGAGAAAAAGAGGCCTAAAGAAAGTTTAACTAATCATATTTTATCTTAATAGTTTTGAATGTTCCACCTCAGATTTGTGTGTGTTTGTCACATTATGACCATAAATAAAGTTTAACCACATAATTTTCAGTCAGGAGCAAAAATCCGCCTTTAAACTTGAAAGAAATATGATTTGACAGATATCGTGATAATTATGGATATCGAATGATATGAAATGTTTTTATCGTGGTAACATTTTCGGCCCTGTCGCCCAGCCCTATCTTCTGGTTAGCCTTAAAAAATAAAACTAGTGTTTAACGTTGTGAAACGTCGCAGCTTGACAGGGTTTAAAACTACAGCAGCAGCGGTGGCTACTTCTTGGGAAAAGATCGTAACTAAAAAGAATCGGTGTTGACTTTTTGTTTCTGCCCACCCTGCCACTCCTTACTCAGACTTTTCTGGTTAATATATATAGTAGTACTTTTAGCTTTGAACAATGGCGCCAAAGGGTGCCACGTACGTTAGTACCAGATGCCGAAGGACGTGACAAAACGTCTGTTAGAGCTGCAACCATTAGTCGATTAGTCCACAAGTCGGTCGAAAGTAAATTTATCGATAACCAGTTAATAGTTCCTGTTAGGGCTGAGCGATGTGGCCAAAAATGTTATCACGATAAAAACCTTTTATATCATTCGATCTCCATAATTACCTCGATAAATCTTTTTTTTTCAAGATTGAAGGCTAATTTTTGCCCCTGAATGAAAATTGAAGGGCCAGATGGTTAATTGTATGGTTAAACTATACTTTATTAACACTTGATGCAAAAATATGATTTTTAACTCTTATTTTCAGTCCTTTTCCTCAACAAAATAAAGATCTTAATAGAAAATTAAGTGCTAATTCATTTGTGATTCTAATGAATTAAATCAAATATTTGGCGATATATTGAACATTTGTTATATTGTTATTGAGGAAAATTATATTGCGATAATTATCATTATCGTTTTATTGCCCAGCCCAGTTCCTGTCATATTTATAAGTAAACACGTGAAACATGCTGGTTTCATCATGTTGAATGTGAGAAATCGCTGCTGTTTTTTGTCAGTCATGTCAGTAAATGAAGAGTCTCTGGAGGGATTTTGGACTGTTAGTCGGACGAAATAAGCAAATTGAAGACGTCACTTTGAGCTCAGGAAAATTTCTGTACATTTCATAAACCAAACGATTAGTCGATTAATCGCGAGAGGAGTCGGCAGCATCGCTAGTTGCAGCCGAAGCGTCCGGATGTGAAGCTGCGGGAAGGAAACGGGATGGCAGTTTAGTTTCTCCCCGAACGCTCCGAGATCTCTACACAGTTGTGAGTGTAATGAAAGGGGTTTGGCTTGAAGGGCATTTAGTGGGATAAAGGAGTGTATGTGAGGGGTAATAACACAATAAGTACACTCTGAATTGAATCAAAGTGCACATGAGGACCAGTTGGGGTGTCATAGCGTGTGATGGTGCTCAGCGGCCGTCTGAACCAACACAATAGTCAGAGCGGTGACTCGCTGCGTCTCTGCTCATTTCCATTTTCCCTGAATTCACACTGTGACTCACTCAGCCTAAATTTCATGCTGGAAATAACCCAAAAACAGCAGCAGCAGTACTGTCATCCTCTGCCTCTGCTTCGCCGCGCACATCTGGACGTGTCGCTCAGATTCACGTCATGTTACGCAAGCTCTCACTGGAGCGCCACCGTCCTCCCTCTGTGTTTGTTGTTGTTGTTGTTGTTGTTGTGTCCCTCTGAGACAAACTCCTGCTGCTCCTATCAGAGTCCCATCAAGCAGGTGAGGCCCGGCCTACTTACTGCGCCGTGACTCACATCTCGCCACATACTCACAGGGCTCATTTGCATGAGAGGTGTGCGTGAGCATGGATGGATATCCTGCCAGCCAGGTGACACTGACCCACTTTCTGTGGCTGCATTAGCAGAAAGCTGCGCTGGAGTCAGGCGGCTGTGAACTCCGCTCACTTCATTTCCCACGCAGCAGGAAACGCAGCCGAGTTTTAACAAACTGGTTTTTGGCCTCTCAGGGTTTTACAGACTCAGGTCGGACTCAAAGGCGATAAAACTCACATAATTAACACCAGCAAGGAAGCAGAGAGAGTGTGTGTGTCAACAGGAAGTAGTTGTCTGCGTTCATAAAGCCAAACAAACGTCAGGCTTCTCTGCACGTTGTTTAGTAAAGGAATCAAAATGCGGACGCTCGTTGATTTGTGTGCAGCCCGACTGCTTTTTAAAGTCTTTACTTAAGTTGCAGACTGATCAGCGCTCAGACGAGCGGCCTCCGATCCAAACAGCAGCTGGTTAAAGTTGTCTTTAATCTCTGTCTCCAGTAACGCAGACGTTTCTCTCCCACTTGAGCTGCTTTTGTCTTATTGTGTTGGCGGTCCAGCCTGCAGTCAGTGAACGCACCGTGTGACCTAGTTAGCCCTCACCGCCGTGTGTTTGCCCCCCCCCCTCCCTCCCCACAGGCTCTCTGTGTGGATCCTCTCTCATTTGTCAGGGTTGTGCCCACATAACGCTCATTCTCATGTTTCAGCCGTTCGAGTTTGATGCAGTTTCTTGTTCTTATCCGGGGACGGCGCCGGATTAAGCAAGGCACCGAGACCGGCCGGGTCTGAGGTTCGACTCCCACCTGTAGTGCCGCCTGCCTACGTGTTGGTAGAGTTAGTCTGAGTCAGATGAATCAATGACTCACCTGCCGCTCACGTTTACATTCAGCCCCTTCTTGTTTCTTTGTCTCTTCCAGGCAATTTTATTTATTGTTTATATTCTATTAGACCTGAATTTTACTGAAACTCTTCGGCCGAACTGGCAGCACAGCCGTGTTACCTGAGCCGAGACAGATGTCATACAGCAAAGGATGAAGAGGGAGGCAGAGAGGGTGGAAGGTACAGGGTTCCCAGGCGTCCTGGAAAACCTGGAAAACAGTTTTTAACATCGTGTTGCAGCATTGTGAACACGTGCACGTGGTAGCACAGGTTGGATGACATTAAGGTAAATATTAGTCACTGCTGCTGGTCGCTTTTATTAGCTTTATAGATCAACATTTTCTTTGTCAATTTGTTGAGTTTGACTTAATTTGTTTGTTTCAGTTGCTGAAAGTCGTTGCGCTTGCTAGGTTGCTTTACCTGCGAGGTTTTAAGGTTTGTGTTTAAACTCTGGATCGGAGGAGTTTCAAACGTGTTGTTGTTGAGTTGGATAAGAATTAAACTGAATGTGCTAAATACTGGCTAACAGGCACTTTGCTAGCATTGTCTCTTCATACGTAAAGTTAGGTTACAGTAAAATGAAACCTTGTTAGAGGCCAAAATGTGTTGATGCTGTTCAGTTACTGGTGTTCAGACAGCCGTGGTTAAAATATAATACATGAGAAAAGCATTTGCCATTTCCAAAAATAACAAAGGAATACTTTGGCAATACTGTGGCAAAAATAATAATATTAAAACACAGCATTAAAGATCAATTTGTCATCGTTTCTACTTATGTAATAGATGATTTTAAGCTTTAGCCACAGACTGCATGTCCTTAAGATCCTGTTTAAGATCCCTGTCATCACTGAAAAGTCCTGGAAAAGTCCTGGAAAATTATCTCTAGAAGAGAGCGTGAACCCTGGAAGGAGGGCGAAACATGTCAAAGTGACGTCTTCACGTGTCTTTTTTTATGCAACCGATTGTCCAGTTTTCAGCTTATAAAAAGTGACAATGATCGACACTTTCTCTTGTTTAACTACCAGATAATTAATTTCTGTTGGTTCATTCATTCTTCATTTCAGCTCAGGACTAAAAGGCTCACAGGTACTTTGGAGAAAGGCGCCTGTCGAAGCTTCTGCTCCATTTTCAAACCACTTGTGTGTTTGGATCAAAAATCAGGTTTTGTTTTACTTAAAGTTCTCAGGTGTCTCCTAAATTTTACCATCAAGCGTCTCTTTTACTTTCGGCAGCTCGGACACGGCGAGACAGAGACGAACACATCAGAGGGTCGTTTGTCGATCCAACTTTCCCATAATGCCCAGGCAAAATCAAGACAAAGTTACTGTGCCAGATTGAAGCCGGAGGCAGCTCGCCCGTCAGAGAGCGATTACGCAACTGATTGACGTCCGCTAATAACAGTAATAAGAAGTCACAGGGATGCTTTTAAACGAGGGTTTTAGCCGTTGCATAACAGCGGCCGCTGCCCGTCGCAGCGCTGCCAGCACGCAACTCTGTCTTGAGAAATTATGCTGAGATCTCTGCACCTTTTGTCCATAAAGCTCCCCCCACCCCCGCCCCCCCGTGCTGACTGCACCAGATTAGGGCCAACTGCAGACATTATGTGCTCTCTCTAAAGTGGTTGTGTACATTTGTTTTCCTGCAGGCCGTCTTTCATCAGGCCTAATGTCCGAGGTGAAGCATGAGTCATCGTCCGGCTGGAGCGCGCTCGCTGGAGGCCGATAACGGGGCCTGCGTGCTTTATTGTGTGTGATCAGGATGTTTTACAGATTTAGACTGGACGCTTATGAAGCCAGCAGCATGTGAACATTTCAGCACAGTGATCGATATCAGCTGTCTGATCAATCGGGGTTTCCACGTCGGCTGGGGCTCCTCTTCCTCAGTGTCAGAGCTGAAACACCTGTACTGGTGGCTCCACAGCAGCCAGATGCTGATTCAGGCTCTGGCAGGTCGAAGCTGTTGTTATAAATTAACACCAGATAAGTGTTTAAACGCCGCTCATCAGTCTGTTGCTGTCTGTATCAAAGCTTCCTGTCGGCACCGAATGTTCGGCCACTGAAATTAATTGGCCGAAAATAGCAAAAAAAACCACTTTCAGTTTTCGGCCTGATGAGTCAAAAGGCCGATTTAAATTTTATCGAATAATTCCGTTGCCATGACGGCAGTGTGGAAGCTTTTTAAAGTGTCTCCGTTTGCAGACGCTGTTCTGCTGAACTGTCTCCCAGCACACCTGCTCCATCTGCAGCTGACGTCTTAGAAAAGAACCACTTTGAGTGTTTCTGTCACTCATCTATGAGAAGGTGATTAAGCTCGAGTGCACGCGTATTCAAGGCTTTACGGTAAATCCACTGAAACAGCCCAGAGCGAGCTGACAGGCAGGTTAGAGACTTTATCCTGTCAGTGTGAGAGTCCTACCTGAAGAGAGGCTGTGAAGGCTTCATGTTACAACATTATTTATCAAACTGGGTCGGACTGGATGGATTTAACATGTGACAACGTCCGCTTTTCAAAATAAGGCGTCTGTTCAGGATGGAAATAAGATTAATTGGATTATATTCACTGGAAGTATAAAACATATTACATGCGTTGACAAAAAATCAACCTCTAAACTTAAAAGAAGTAACGATTTGATACTTATCGTGATAATTATCGATATCGCAAGATATAAAACTTATCGTGATAACATTTTAGTCCATATCGTCCATGGGACTTTTAACTTTTTGGTACTAGAATAATAAACTTTCTTGCTGTTTTAGTCCACTAGAAAAGTTAACAGGAACATATAGAGGACTGAAAAAGTGAGATGAACAAACAGAGAAATGTACCTTTTTAGATAAACAGATACAGTTTGACTTTAGGGACCTCATGAAGTTGGAAAAAGGTAATAAATTGCAAAATATTTCAGTATATTTAAAATCGAATCGCACCATAAATATTGTGATAATATCGTATCGTGGGACCTCTGGTGATTCCCGCCCCTAATGGACACATGTAATTTACTTTACGCCCGGGCCCCCCCATCACAGTCTCTGCACATCCTGTGAGAAAGACTGAGAAAAAAGCTCATTTTGACTATTTAATTTATGCAATGGTAAAAAAATGGTAAAAATGTGAATGCACTTGTTTTGTGTTCTGCAGATTTTTTCATTATATTCGGTATCGGCCAAGTATTTTCATCTCGGTGCATCCCTAGCTTCCTGATTGGCTGTCTGTTCAGCCGACGCGTCGTGAACGTGTGAGGCGGGCTGGGCCAAAAATGTTCCTTCGATATCAATAGTTATCAGGATAAATCTCAAATCATTGTTTCGTTCAGTTTAAAGGCTAATTGTTTAATTGTGTTTCAAATATGTCAATAGAAAAATAACGTGTTAATGATTGTTTCATGATTTGTTATATTGTTATTCAGGAAGATTATATGGCTCTAATTATCAGTATCTTTTTCTGCCCTACGTGTGAACACATCTGCCTGCATGTTAGTGGTCACATGGAGCAGTGAGGATTTTTCTAAACATTACAATTAATTTATTATTTTGACCGAAACATGACTGATAATCTCAGACAGCTGAAGAAAAACACCTAATATATTCACACCTCTTTCTAAAGATTAGACATATCTTAATATACATGTATGAAATAATCCATCAGTTATCAAAATAATCGTCTTAGCTCTAAACATGATAAACCCTCTGCTGAAGCGGGTTGGGTTTCAGTCCTGGGATCAACAGTTAAACACAAATGTCACGCTGAAAGACACTTTGTCTTTGAAACCAGGCGTAATATCATCAGGGTCAGTAACAAGCTGGATCCAGAGGTCAGACTGAGGTCAGAGGTCGCCCTCCGTCGTTAGCGGCCGATGCGAGGCGAGGTTAACTGGGATTAGCCGCAGATCACAACTTCCCCCGCGTCCTTTAATCTGCCTCCAGCAGGTTATATGGATCTGTGCCGACACCAGTTAAACTCAGATTAGAGGTGGAGACCTCCAGGAGGAGGCAGCGCAGAAAAAGCTGGATGAATCGAGGCCTTTTAGTGGACACATTGAGATTTGGAACGAGACGTAGAAGAAGCTTTTATAAAGTTTTTAAACATGTTAGTGCTGCACAGAGCTTTTATCCTGTTTGTTTTAGTGATGATGTTCCAGGATGCGTTTCCATCAAAGACCTCCTCATCAAGTCTCCTGGTTGAATCATCAGTACAACAGATTAACAACTGTGTTCTTTGATTTAAAAAAAACACAACACAAAAAACTGAAGGTGACACGTTGACTGCGACTCCCAAGATGCATTTCAGTCAGAGACAACAAATCACAGAGCTTTGAATTCTGTGTTTTAGTCCCAAAGATTTTGACTTTGTGGGTATTTTGGCATCTAAAGCCATTGACAGACAGAAAAAAACAAACATGAAACTGAGAGTTAGATTAAAATAAATGTATGTCGTTGTAGTTAGAGAGAAGGATTAAATGCCACGGTTTATGGTGGCTGCAGAAATATTAAGGCCGGTGTGTACTTAACATGATTTAATCTTGTTCCAGGCCTTAATAACATTCATAGCTTTAGTTTATAGAGAATCACCCTGATTTTACATTTTATTTAAAAACACTGAGCGGCTTATGGAGGAAACAGAAATGCTGTTCAGGGGCAGGTTTCACCAAACATGCAAGCTGCAATTTCAAACAAACACACGTGTGAGAGAGTGACAAAAACATGGACACTGGAAAAACAAAACCTCAGAGCACCTCGTCCTTCTGCACGCGCCGCAGAACGAGATCAGCGAGATAACGAGGGCCCCCGATGGCCATTAAACCCAGAGGATGCGGTCGGCTGGAGGAGCTCATCGATCGGCCTGCGGAGGAAGCAGCCGGGGGAATGTCGATGCGGGAGAGATGTCGGAGTGGGATTCACTGTCATCACGCTGCTGTCAGAGAGGGATAAAGACGCCAAGTCAAACGAGCCGCTCCGAACAGCTAACGGGTTTGAACCCTTCCTGTAATTAACTTTACAAACGTGCTTTTGTTCTCCTTTTGTTAAGAGCCGACTGGACAAGCTGCGGCCCTCTCATAAAGAAAAGGCCGTCAATACCTATAGATTGCTTTGCTAATCAATCAATTAGTTGTTTGTTGTGGTCTTTTTATGAAGAATAAACTAGCAGCTGTTAGTAGATCATCATAATTGGTAGATTTAGGAGGTGAAATTCATAAGCTTTGCTGCTACAGTGTGTAGTCTCTCCCTCCTCAGGGTCTCTGTGCAACTCGTTAGAAACAGTGAACTGTTGAGCCTAATTAGCATCTTAAAATCTGATGATGAGTCTCAGACTGACTTCCAAGCTGACCGGGTCACGCTTCTTTTCATGAGGACGCTCTCATCGCACGTGCACGATGAGAGCGTAAAGCAATGCGAAAGCAGAATCTATCAAACTAATCCATCAGGCGACGACATCGTCACGGCGGCGGTGCGCGTTAAATATCTTTAAACGCCCAGCTCTCCTCGCTTGTTGTAATTGGACTGAGGGAAAGGTCACCTGGGAGCGATGGCGCTAAAAATACCCTCGCCGCCACGCTGACTCCGTCATCTGTCTGCAGACTCTGCAGGGATCTCTGGGTAAAAACCTCCAGCTCCTGTCGACCTCAAAGGGTCCCACTAAGGAAATGTAGAAATCAGCCGGCCCTCGCTCCCCCGATCGAACGCAGAAGCAACGGCCTGTAAAGCTCTTTCACTCTGCTTTTGTTTGAGGCGATGCTCTGAAGAAGAAGAAGAAGCCAAAAGGGCATTTAATCATCACAGCTTCAGGGGCCCGAGGCCCCTCAGTACACAGCAGCGTGTTTAGGATCAGGCAACAAAATCAAACAGCAAATCACCTTTCTAATTCATCATCATTTGGGGGTCATTGGTACTTTGATAAGGTTTTACACACACGATTATTTATTTTTTCACTTAAAATGTTGGGAAAGTTTCCCAGAGTCAAAGTTAATATCCAGTTCACATTGATATAAAAACAGAGAGAAGCAGGAAATCTTCATGTTTGTGTTGCTGGAAACAACATTTGTTGATGCTGCTGTGATAATCGATTGTTTAAGAATCGACTAATGGAGCCATCGCTGTAACTCCACACACCTGAATTTCAGCTGGGCCAATGATCTGGTGATTTTATTTTTTAATTTTGGATGAATCTTTTCATTTTTTTGATCTATAAGCTGTGAAAATGTTATTTTGTCCCACAAACTGTCCAAAAAGCAGAATCACATCAGAGAATCTGGACTGAAATGATTTTCTGTCGCTCCACAGATAAACTAATTGTTTCAGCTCAAATAACAATAGAAGTATGAATTTTCTCTCGACTGTAAAGCATCTTTGTAGAAACTCTTTCACAGAATAAATAATTCAACAGTTTAACTTCCCGTCACATTTCTGCTCATGTGGAGCTCCGAGGTTTTGATCGGTGCTTTGCAGGTGTCAGGACGTGCATGTCCGAGCTAGGCTAGCTGTTTCCCCCTGCTTCCAGTCTTTATGCTAAGCTAAGCTAACCATCTCCTGACTCCAGCTCTTAGGGGAACACACAGACACGAGCTCGATCTTCTCATCTAACCTTGTGAATTAGTGAATTTCTCATATGTTTTGAAACATGAAACCCACACAGCTACAGAGAGATGACAGAGCTCGAACACAGGCACCCTCTCACCGTCCTTTCATCAGGTCGGAGTCTTGACCTTCCTTTAATCACAGCCTCTCTGTTCAGACCGAGGACATCGCAGCAGAAAAGTGACCACGTGTTTCACGTATCTGTCGAGATGAAAAGACATCAGTCTGACACCAGCATCACGCTCGCAGGCTCAAATTGGTTTAAAGCTGCAATTATCTTTTGGCACAAATTACTTTAAAACCCTCACAATTAAAACACAGTTAGCTGTCCAGATTCACCGCGGCGTGCCGACGTGTTTACAGCCGGCAGATTGTTCACCTTTTTGCTTCTGCAGAGCATAAAAGCAGTTTTCATTTAGCACGGCGCTGCAGGACCAAAGACGATGATGGCGTGCTGGTTGTTGAGCTGCCTGTCTAATCTGTGTCGACCCAGAGTCCCCGCTAAGACGTTTGTTTCCTAATCCCTCTGTTTGGAGCTTCTTTACCATATGGTCAACCTCCATGCTGGATCCAGACTAGTGATGGAGCGATTAATCAGGCCGATATCTGACGTTTTGACATAAACAGCATCGGCTGATTCCCGCGCTCACGAGGCCGATAAACACAAGATGTGTGGAGCGCTAAATGTCTTTTCAGCCCGTCTTCCTCGCCAGACAAACGTCTGCATAGATCGATTAATAAACAGCTTATGACCACCCATATTTACGTCTTTAGCAGCCTGTAGTCGGCAGCAACGGATGAAATGAGAAGACGTGTTGGAAGTTTCGAGCGTTCGAGTCCCATTTGAAAGTCAATGTAGAGTTGTTTTGAGTTGTTAGCTAATTTAGACAGCGTTTCTACTCATTTTAGTCACTACTTCACAAATACAAACGTGTTCTCACAAGTATGTATGTTGCTTTGGATGAATGCATATGACACATTTGTATTTTTTGTTATTACTGTCAGGTCGTATTGGAATTTGTCTCCCTCACAAACAGCGAATTCGCAGAAATCCTCCTCGTCCTCTTCCTCCTCTTCCTCAAACATGTCTCTCACTATAATCTGGGGCTGAATCTTCCAATTCGTTGTTGTTTTCATCCTCAATGCAACTGCTGTAATCCGCCATCATCACTTTTCGCTGCCCACACAGAAGCTAAAAACATTTTAAAAATACAAATCCCATAATGCATTTCATCTCCCCCACTGGTAATTTCAATGTATCTCATCAGTCACCTACTAAAACATGCACCTAACATAACCAGGTAGCTGCCTGAACCTAACAGAACTACAACCCTTTTTCCCTACGTGTTAAACGTCACGTGACGGGGCGCTACAAGCCTGCCGCTGGACTGATACAAGTAAAAACTCACTTTTGTTTTGGGGAGCATTCATAAATGCAGTTGGACTCTCTGACAGCCAGATACGGCGTTTTGGGACAGTTGAAATCGACCTGTATGTCGTTTAGGTATGTAGGCGTGTTGTATGTAGCATGACAGCAGCTCTTATCTAACAGCATCACTGGCTGGTGTGAAATATAAATATGTTGTTAAACTGTTTTTACTCATACAAGGAATCTGTTTTGGCTTCTAGATGCCCAAAAACAATAATCATAAACCTGTATTACCTCCTCACATGTGCAATAAAAGATATTAGTTTGTCAACTTCATCAGGATTATAGGTGAGTTTCTTTATTATGTAGTATTTATGTTGAAAGACCCGCGGCGTTCGACCACTAGACTGCAAACAACGCACACAGTCTGGGATCATCTCATGTTGTGACTCGTGCTCCATCGTGAGCTCTGTAAACTCCTCGCTCTCCGTCTGATGTTTGAGTGAGATATCACCACCGGACGTTAAGTTCAGCTGGGGGCCACTTTTTTCCAGCTTTGCTCAGAGGCAGACATGATGTTTCTTCGAATTCCTTCTACAAACACGTTGATTTATTGTCTGGTTTGCGTTCAGAGTCACAGCAGCTTGGCGAGCAGCGACTCAGTCAGATGTTTGTTCTGCGTTGCACCGCAGGACTGCAGATGTAATCGGTGGGTTATTATCAGCTGCATGAACAGCGGCCTGCTTCGTTTGCGGTGGAGTGAGAGTGCTTTTGTTGACACAGACTGTTGTGGTAAAACCGGCCGAGGCCGCGGGGCGTGGACTGTTTCATTTGTTGCTGTCGTTCCCTCCTGTAACCTGATGCAGAGCGAGACAGTTTCTCTCCAGAGGTCACGTGAATTTGTAGATTTATATATTAACACAGCGGAAATCATCAGGCGGCCGGACAGGGTTGTTTCGTTGGCTCCGGCTCTTCACATGTGATTAGTTGATCGATTAATTGGTTTGAGGAATTTTTTAAGACAAATTCTCTGATTCCAGCTTCTTAAAGCTGAATATTTTCTGGTTTCTTTCCTCCTCTTTGACAGTAAAATGAATAATTTTGGGTTGTGGACAAAACAGGACATTTGAGGACGTCTTCTTGGACATTTTCTGACCAAAAAACTTGTCTGGAGAAAATAATCATCAATGCAGCCCCAGTGACAGTTTGCATCATAGTAAATTAAATCTCTTGGGCTTTTTTTTCTGTTGGTCGAACAAAACAAAACGTTTGAGGATCTGAACTAGTTGCTGATGTCTTTTTGTTTTCACGCGTGTCGCTTCAGGTCTGCCAGGGCATCACACATACTGGACCCGTCAGCTTCAAGTGCTTTTGGATTTACTCTGACGTGTCTGAGACGAGCTGCCGTCAGGCTTCGTCACGGATACAGCTGAAATGGCTGTATGAATACTCAATAAGAGACTAAACGGTGTCGTCGGCCTGCTGATCTGTCAGTCTCTCCTGCTTCAGTCTCAGTTTTAATGGCTCGCTGCGTCTCAACAATGCAGCGCTCCAGGCTTTGCAGCTAAATTTGGCTTGGCGTCTTGCTGCTGATTGGCTGATCTCTATCTCTCAGCGTCTGTCGTCGTCGTCTCCCATCATCCCGTCGTTCAGTTTTATCTGTCCAGTAACGTTTTGGCTCGTTTGTGACCGTTTCCACTTCCTGCACTCGACAGTTCGAGGTCGCAGTGAGTCACGACTGAGACGCTCGTCAGAGTCCACTTAACTGAAAAATATATTGGATTCAGCCGCTCTCTCCGGTTCGTGTGTCAGAGCTGCATTAAAACGACAGTTTAACTCAAACCCACGCGTCTTGAGATGAGCAGACTGTAGTTATCCTGCAGCTCCTGACTCTCCTGCAGAGTTTGAACCTTTATAGACCTCTTCAAGGTAAGAAACAGGTAGCTTAAAGCCTGTCTCAGAAGGAGCTGTGAACACGTGAGCTCACCTGGTCATTATTGTTTTATGGCCCAGCTCTATAGGAGTGAGATGTCCGAGCTAACTAGTTGCTAAAATGTTAATTACATGATAAAAAGAGCCGATTTCACCCCTGTGACTTCTTGTTAAATCACATTAAACTCCCAGGAGCTCGACTGGCCGCTGGTTAACCTCTCGCCTGCTCGTGTTTCCCACCTTTCCCGCTGACTTGACAGAAAAGGCGACGGCGCTGCCCGCTGAGGTTTCACCTGTCGGTCCCGTCGGCTTTGTTTCCCCCTGGAGGAGACGCAGTGACGAGGAGCAGAGCTGACGGCCGGCCTCCAGCTGCCTCGCGTCTCTGTTATCTGCTCAGTTGGCTGCAGACGGAGACGTCATCCTCCTCTAACGTTAGGAGACGTGACGAGCAGTGGAAGTGGTTCGAAGAAGGTTACACGTGGTTCTGCAGACCAGTCCGGGTCCTGGTTTGTTTATAACCAGAAGCTAAGAGAGAGGCTGTTTGTCTGTAACAAGTTCTCTCAGTGTTCGTTAAATCGTCCGTCGTTGAGTCATTCAGCAGACAATTACAGCAGCAGTTAATCCTTTTATCTTGCAAACAGCTGATCTCTGACTTCTGGATGTGAAGATTTGCTGCTTTTCTCTTTTTTACATCCAAAAGGACAAAATAAGATATTCAAAGACGTCTTTGTGGGTTAATTGATCGGTTTCCTCTGATTCATGTCGTCTTATTCGAATACTTCACTGTCTGCGTGGAGAAATCGGTTTTGTGCTCAGCGATGCTGCAAAAATTACAACCAATAAATAATCTAAAACGTTTTAAAAACATTTTACCCAGTTGCCAACATTACATATTGCACAGGGTCTATTTTTGGGTCTGTAGACTCTTGTTGAGAAGGCGAATGAGCTTTTAAAATGATTGCGTCTGTAGCACTCTGTATCTTCTGCCTGATGGTAAACACTCGTCCTCTGAGTGAAGGACACGGGATGGATCGACTCTCTTATATCTGAGGGGGATGTTTTGACACAAATCTCTGCAAATAGAGATGCTTTTATAATATAAAGCTGTTTGAATCAATCACGAAGTTGCCAAAGTGCCTTTAGGTCAGATCTGGAAGCAGCGACGTGTTGTCAGTTTCCTGCCGCCTTCAGAAACACAAACAGGAACTTCTTTGTGTGAAAAGCTCAGTCGCAGACTCTGGAAACACCTTTTAAAACTGCAGCTTTAACTGTGACCCTGCTCTTTGTCAGTGCAGTTAAAGTGATTATTAGTATTGATTTGAGCGTCAGGGTTATTTAAGGCAGCCTGTGTGGCCGGCAGCATGATTTAGCTGTTTTATCTCCCATGGGCTAAAGAGGAACCGTTCAGTTCTCCAATAAACGAGATAAACCACAGAGGAACTCGTCTGATTTAGTCTCGCAGAGGTTCCTCATTGTGTTCACTCACCGTGGAGCTCTAACAGAGTCCTGAGAACGAGCTCGGTCAGGTGATGCCTTCCACGCTCGGCCCGCTTTGATCTGAAGTATTTTGCTGAATGTCTGACGCTGGCGGTGTGAGGGAAGAGGGCGAGAGAGGAGATCAGAGACGAAGAAGATGATCTTATTTCCTCACCAGACCTCTCCGCGTCTTTGATAACTTTTTTAATCTTTGGAAAGTTCACACTTTCAGAGGAGGGAAAAAAAGGACTAACACGAACCTGTGCACACCCAGTGATATGTCCTGAATTTAGAAACAAAACCTATAAAAATGATCTCTACAAACTTAAAACTGAAATCCGTTCTTCAACCGTACTTATTGCTGTAGTTTGGATTTAATTTGGATTTCCGCGCAAAATGCAAAAGAGAAATCCATGTCAGATCCAAGTATTTTGTCACCCTATGCATGCCACACACCTCCATGAAGCTGGGAGGTTCGGCCAGAACGTCAAACCGACCATTTTTACCTTTCTACCAAACGCACATCAAACACTGAGCATCTAAATGAACTTATATCACAAGATAAAACACTCTCGAAAACGCTAAAGAGAGCTCAGCTCCAGCTCTGATCAGCTGTGTAAGTCATATCACTCAAACCACTAAACTTACAGACTTACTAGCTGGATTAAAATAACAACAAACGCACCAGTATACATAGACATTTACAACACCTGACTTACTTTTGCTGTTTTTGTTGTTTTCAATCCAAAAACAGCTGGTTTCTGTGTGTGAAATAATCGCCCAGCTTTATTTTAAAATAGACCACAAAGCAGAGAATGTTTCATTATTATGATTGACAAGTCGTTAATAGATAGTTAATAGTTCAGACTGTTGTTCTCTAGACAAACTTATCAGCCTGTTAAAATGACAGTTAACCTGAGTTACAGCTGCACCTAGCTAAGCTAGCTAGCTAGCTCCGCACACGGCTGTTAGCTCCGCCGTATCGTCCTTCCTGGTTGCAAAAACTCGACATGGCGGCGCCCTATCGGCCAAACTCGAGGCTTCAAAACAAGCAGTCCACAAACCAACTGGTGACGTCACCATGACTACGTCCATCTCTTATGTACAGTCTATGTTTGGAACAGACGGTCTTTATCGCCGTCTACTGTCCGACCCGTAGCAGCTGCACACGTTCTGTTCACAGGTTATACGCCGGTAAAGCTTTTGGTCACAGGAATGTTGATGAATATTCACTGTTTTTAATCAATATTTCAAAGTTTCTGAAACTTTATGTTATTTGGAACGTGGTTGGGTGGACAGAAATAGTGTTTTGAAGATAACTCCCAGTAAAAGCGAACATATAAACAGTAAATATGGCCAAAACATGGACATTCGCCTGGTATATTTTAGGAAAACTGTGTAGTAACCTTTAAACCTTCAGTTACAGTTGTATTCCAGGTGAGTTAGAAGACATTCAGATGCATTATAATGTACAGGAGGATGGTTTGATGGTGATATTACCATTAAAAGAATGAAAATATCATATTTTTCTTTATTGCATCTGCATTTAGTCTTTAGACTGATTTAAATTCCTTAGCTTCTGACCTATCAAAGGGAGACCAGGATTATTCGTGTAGGCCGAACGGTTGAGGAGTTATTGCTGATTCATTTTGGGTTTGTTATTTTAGGCGTTTTTTTCCTGGAAATAGGTGTTTGTTTCCTGGAGGTTAAAAAAACAAAGCTGAAGCTGTTTTCAAACTCTGTCGCAGGAAATTAATTTAATGCAACCAACAACCAGGACGTCTGAATCAACACCATGTACAGGTGAAGGCTGAGGTCAGAGAGGTAGTTTTGCCATGAACTCTCATTAAATACATGAATGATACGAAAGAGCTTCTGCTAAAGTTTTATTTTTGTGTGAACAGTTTTATGATGTTTGCATAGTTTGGCTCTGTGAAAGATACCACAGGTAAAGCAGCATCAGGGGGTTGATCCTGGTTCCTAGCCCAGAAAAGAGAGGTTGTAGTACTCTGATCACGGAGCCTCTGGCTTGTTGGAGCGCAGTGACGTATGGAAATAACAATACAAGTCCTGCATCAGACTGGTAATTCCTCGCAGTGATGAACAGATTAGAGATCTCTGCTCCTGTGCAGCCAAAACGTTCGGGGCTCTTACAGTTTATCACTAGTGAGCCATTAAGGAAAATACTTCCTGTTTTCTTTAGTTAATATCATTATAAAGTTATGATCAGAGGGAGCTGGACCAAACAAGACGTGTGAAGTTTTTCCACTAGAACGTAATCAGCAGGTTCCCTGTCTCTGCTGAGTGACGGCCTGTTTCAGTTCTGCTTCAGGTGAAGGGTCACAAGTGTTTTCTCTGTTCCTGACAGACAAACATCACAACCTCAAACTCACCAGACGTGACACTGAAACCAAATCAACACCTAGGTGAGCACCACTACATCAACAAAAATACAACGCGGTGTTCACAGATCCTTTAAACTGGAGGCAGCAGAGGAACACCAGCCGGGAGACAGGAAGTTCAGTTAGCCTCTAGAGTCAGAGTCCTGCTGGGGACCGGGGAGGGGGACACGAGGCCGAACGCCAGTCGTGTCTCATTAATTTCTCACGCAGCCGTTTAAAACCACAGACATGTATTGTGTTTGTATTTTAGTTAAAGAGCCACGTACTTCCAGCTGCAGATGAACCGTCCCACAGCTGGAGACACTTCCCACGGTGCACGCTGATTGACAGCTCTGCCCTTTAAACTTCTGATTTAATCTGTTTATCTTTCAACACGTCCTGGCAGAAGCAGGCAGACTGGCAGTAAAATGCTCTAAAATACCACACGGCTATGTGCTGTTAGTGGACGTTTACTAAAGGTTTGTTGTTGGTTTGTTTTGTGATGAGCAAATAATCATATTTGACACTTGGGCTATAAATTAAGATCAATATCTTTGTCCATTAATCTGTCTTAATCCTGTTTAATCTGTAAAATGTCGATCAGCGTTTCCCGAAGCCCGAGACGACGTGTTTAAACGCTCACTACCGGGTGTCACGTCACGTTTATTCCCGATTATTTCCATTTTAGATTAATTTGCAGATTATTTTCTCCAATAATCGATTAGTTGACGATGTCAAGATGACAAATATTTTCTCTTTACTGTCAAAGATGATGACAGATGATATTCACATTTAGAAGCACGAGTCAGAGACATTTTTCCTATAAATGACTCAAACCAATGAATCGATTATGAAAACAGTTGATAACTGATTGATTTTTCTTGATGAATCTTTGCAGCTCTGTTTGACACTTTCCCACTTCTGATAAATGCATTTGAGTGGATTTTTAAAGACCAACATGTTTATAATCCATCAAATATCCTGAATAAAACACTGCACATCAAATGTTTGTTAAATTAAAAAAGCAACACAAGCAGCTCATCTATATTTAAAGCTGTGCGAGGCTGATGAGTGGGGGTTTTGACCTGAGCCTTGCCTTGAAGGTTGATGGTCTTTATTGGACATGACGGAGCATGAACATGATTCTCTGCAGGCCTGTGGCTCCGTGCAGCTGTGGCGTCCAGCTGCAGCTGGCCTCTTCCCCGTTTCCTCGGCGTCTTTAATACGAAGGGAAGCTCCAGACACTGACCTGACCAAAACAATAGCCCGGTCCGAGGCCAGAGCTCATGCAGGTATAAAAATAGCCCGCTGGCTCTCTGGCTTCCTGCCCGCTGCTTAACAATGCTCCTGCATTTTTATGTCGTGTCGGCTCGGTGCAGAGGGGGACTGAAACAAACGACGCTGTGGTGGAGAAAACTCACAGAGGCTCGTTAAGCACAGAGGAGATTGTGTTGCTGAGGGCGAATCACAGCGAGTAGAGGAGGGAGATCCATCTACTCCCCGGGGTGGGTGATGTCACTTCCCGCGCCATCGATCACTTCTCGTAAGGCGACGGTCTCAGGGGGACGGAGGCCGAACCGAGAGAGTCGGCCTGATTCTTTGATTTTCCTCCCGTTTGTCCTGCGTGTTTTCAGGCGTACAGCAGATGCTCTGCGGCCCCTTAAGGCCTCGCCCCGTTCACCGATAAATCATTTACTGCCTAATTAATGTGACTCCACCACCACCAGCAGCAGCAGCTAGCCTAATTAGACCGGCTCCCTGTCTCCGTCTTCATGAAGGCTGAAGGAGTGGAGGGGACGTGTGCTGGTATGATGCTGCGTCTTGGTCTCTTACCTGCAGGAAACATGTTGTTTCATTTAAAGCCAAACCTCTCGGTGCATCAGCCTTAACCCTAACAAGATACTGTGTAAACTTAATAATCTGAATCTTTTGATGCCAAGCCTAACACAACACAGAGACAGGTAAAGTTAAAAGCGGTGGTTTCCTAATTATTTGAGCAGCATCGACCTGAACTCAAAACCTAAAATAAGCAGGTAGCTGTTGGTTTCAAAAATGTGTGACGAGGTTGAAGTCATGAACAGAAATATGACGTTAACAGAGTTTTCCGTCTGCGTGGCTACTCGTGTGTTTCTGAAGGTCAGATGTGCCTAAACTCTGAGGTGGTCTCGTCTTTCACCTGCAGTTTGGACCGAAATAAGAAAAAGATCCATGGCTGTCTTGCAGTTTGAGTTTTTAATGGGTCACCTGTCCAGGTAAACAACGAGGAACGTGTTGATACTGAAAACAGATGATCTGCCACCTCATGTTGTGTCAGCGAGGGTTCACCCGCTGTTTTAATGTGGAACTGAGAAAAATACACAACACGTGTTTCAAACGGCTTTTCACTTTCTGATTGATGAGTGAAAATCCCTGCAGCACTCTCACATGCTGATGCACAGACAGGTCACCGGGGTTACTGCATGATGTTTCATAAATATACAGATGTCTTACACTCATCAGGTTTTTGGAGACTTAAGCTTTGTTTTCACTCTCTGAAGTGCCCCGTTCCCTGCACGAGGTCTTTGTCTCCGTTATTGTAAATAAGAAACTGTTATTAATTAAAACTGCTGGTAGAATAAAGGTAGAATAAATTTAAAAAAAAATTGTTTCCTCAAACCGACAGAAAGATAAGAAAAAAAAAAATCAGTGTACAAACCCAGAGGTTGAAGGAAACTAGGACTGGGTATCGTTTTAAATTTAACGATACCAGCACCAAAACCAGTTTCCTTAAAGTGACACCGGTACCAGCAGAGTACTTCGATACCTTAAGGCATAAACGCCACAATAGTTTATTGGTAACCTATTATTATTTTTATTGTTATGGACAAGCAAGGTGATCTGTCAAGAAGTGTTAAAAGATAGCGGAAGATGATAAACTTAACCGAACACGCCGCTGAGACCGCAGCCAAAGGTGATCGTGCTCTTAAACTCAGCATGGACTGAGCGCGTGCAGGCACGTAAGGCCGCGACGTGTTTACAAAAAGTATCGATTGAAGTACCGGGTTGACTGGTTTCTATTCTGCTGGCTGTTTCCGATACCGTAAAAGTACTGAGCAGCGGTACCCGTCCCTAAAGGAAACCGGCAATTAACTTTAATTAATAATTAATAAAAAATGCCTTAAAACAAATAAACGGTGTTTAAAATGTTTTTGGCTGGCGGACAATATTTAAAAGTAAAAGATGAGAGGCGTGCAGTCTGTGAAGTGTTTAGTCTGAACGTGTTGCTGCTGAAATATTTTCTCTGAGGACAGTCGGCGTCCTTCAGGAGCCACTGCGGCCTCAGGGCGCCGTAAACCCGACGCATTCTGCGTAAAGTGGTTTTAGAGGGTCAGCAGGTGACCCTCCTCCCATCTGTCCTTCATACAGAAAATCAATCCTCCCCTCTCAGCCTTCAGAGGTCTTTGTTTTGGGTCACCATCTGGCAGGAGGATGCCTCACATCCTCCTGCTCTGGAGGACGCCGCGCCGCTCGCTGCATGGATGAAACCTACATTTTGTTTGGGAACAGCTGGACTGTAGGACGCACCAGAATCCACCGCTCTGGTTTCTAAATAAACGCAGAGAGACGTCTGAATGTTCCTCCTGAAACCTCGACACGGCAAATGTCCAACCTGCCGATGAGGACGATGATCTGCAGGCGACCTCTGACCTCGCAGGGCCGGAGACGAGCAAATGTCCCGACACGTGTCGGTAACGATCACAATCAGGACGCTGTTGCTACCAACACTCGGGCTTCCTCTGCTGCTGGAACAGGCGGCCCGGTTTCAGTTCTCCTTTTCTGAGACGAAGGTAAACACGGTCAAACTGCACAGCTTAAAGCAAAGCTGGACTTCAAGACCCCTCATCTTCTGCCACCTCTCCTCATCTCTTGTCT